>JBBGZY010000624.1:2055000-2247353 GCA_037952925.1 Lithobates clamitans
ATTTGAAGCATGTTTCAAATCTAAAGTACGTCGGATTTGAGGCTAAAAAAGTACGTTGAAAGTCCGAAGAAGCCCACACACGATCGGATTACCAGCCAGCTTTAGTCCGTCAGCGTCCGTTGGACTTTTGTAGACGAAAAGTCCGACCGTGTGTACGCGGCATAAGAGATTCTAACTCTTCCCTATCTAAAACTAGAAGAAAGCTTTGGATAGAAATATAATTTAAACTATAGATTCTGCCCTGTCCTGCCACATCTAATACATGAAGCTTTTGATTCCAGTGTTGATCAAAACATTAAAAAAATGCTAAAGCAGTTGCAAAATTATTGCTTTTGGAAACATAATTGCAAACTATTTATAATAAAAAAATACTCTTAGATGACTTTATTGATTTCCTTTTTTTAGTTCTGAAAAATGATTTCAACAGTTACTTACAGAACACTTACTTCAAAAATGTATAGAAAAGAGCACCCTCTACTGGGAGAAGCTTGGAATAACAACAATATAGATAATTTTCTATGTAACGGCTGTTCTTATTCAGTAAAGAACGATAACCCTTATGCCAGTGTTGGACCTGCATCTAAACCATCGCTCCTCTGAAAAGCTATCCGCGTTCAGAATTGTTTGACATACAGCAAGGAGGCGATGTGATGCCTCCTCACCATCTATTTTAACCCCATAATTGCCACACAAATGTGCCAAAACTACATATACTGCACACTGTTATTCTATGGCTGGTGTACACCCCACCTGCATTTTAACAGCTGCAGTAAAACAACATGTTTTGTACTCTAGGCATCGTATATGCCTAAGTAGGTCCATCTACATGTAGTCTTAGGGCTCATTGAGCTATGATGATCTGCGTTGATTAATGCAGGCCTAACGCAAAGACACATGGATAACAATTGCTCTCTATGTGCCCTGTTCTCACCATACAGGTGCATTGCATAAAACTACATGTCAATTAGGAAACAAAAGTGGTCCCAAACTGAAGGGGGACCAAGAGAAAGTGGGGCTCAAAGGAAAGGCAATCTGACTAAATGTGTATGTATTCAAACAAGTGTTTATTGTGGTACAAAAATACTTAATACATGGGGATAAGAGAGCATAAACCGATAGTTATTTAGCCCTGATAAAAATTGATCGGTAACATGAAACCGACCAACACAACTACACAGACAGGGGGGACATGAAACATATAATCAAAAATACAAACAAACAAATGATGTTCGAAATGTATTCCCGATTTTATCATTGCTTTGATGCCTGTTATATATAATAAACGGAATAAAAAGTGACATATATAAATGTTACCTGTACTGAACAGATGTTACATCGCAGGAAATAGGGAAGCCAATCGTGTTTAATATTTGCACGTGTATATGTTTTTTCATCAATGTTCCAAATCTATGGGCTGCATATTTAAGAGATCGTGGGTTCACGGGTATATAAAAGAAACTTGCTACATATACGAAGCGACAAACCAACAGCAGGCGATAATGTGGACACACATAGACGGGGAGAATCTCCTTCACACAGATTAGCTGGGTGGGCGTGTACGAGGAATGGACGACAATAAGAAGGAGCCCTCGCACGCTACCTAGATGTCCAGATGAAGCTACACATTTTGGTCTTGTGAAACGCGTTGACGTCACTCTGTCCGGACGTCACGCCCGCTGTCATCCCCCGTTGGGGCTAGCCGGCTCACTCACCGAGGGAGCATTCCGACTGTGTACGGAACAACCGTGTAGGAGGTAATAGGTGCACCTAGATGGCCGGCCATCCACCCACTTGAGGAGTGCCCTCTGGAATACGGAGATCCCGCAGAAAGTATCTGGTACTATATGCAGTGGCGAGCGGTGCAGATCATAGCACAGGTGATATACGCTTCGGTAGTATCTGTGGACTTCCATACAGGACCCGGAAGTGGTAACGTACTTGACCACCTTAACTGCATGTCTCTGCTCATCATATAATACGCCAGCCACTATTCCATCTACCGCATCAGTACTTACCTAGTCACATCCAGAGTACCATCTTGCTCATTGAAGCATTTTATCACATACATACTTGGACTTTTTGCTACTCCTGCTCCACCTGCATACATTTATGGCCACACATTCCCCATCTACGGGTTAATTGGAGTCTATTATAGGACCCATTTCAGCGCCCCACGCCATGGCTTTTTACTCTCTCTTCTGCCCTACCCCATTCTTTTTTTCCACTTTTTCTCCACCTCACCCTCCTTCCCCTTTTCTCCCCCCTTTTCCCTCCCTCCCCATCTATCCAGGTTACAGCCATCCCCCCGGGGGGATTGATGTCTGCTTAGCAGCCTCACCCAGCATAGCTGAATACTCCTCATTGTAAGTAGGCTGCGCAGACATCAATTGCCTAGATGTCCGGACGTTTTGTTTGTATATTTTTGACTATATGTTTCATGTCCCCCCTGTCTGTGTAGTTGTGTTGGTCGGTTTCATGTTACCGATCAATTTTTATCAGGGCTATATAACTATTGGTTTATGCTCTCTTATCCCCATGTATTAAATATTTTTGTACCACAATAAACACTTGTTTGAATACATACACATTTAGTCAGATTGCCTTTCCTTTGAGCCCCACTTTCTCTTGGTCCCCCTTCTGTTTGAGACCACTTTTGTTTTGTAGACGTTTAGGGGCTGAAGGGCAACCACGGTTCTAGGGTACATTATACTTATACATGGTTTCACAAGCTTCATTACATTTAACTTGATTTTACATGTCAATTAGGGCTGCAACTAACGATTATTTTCATAATCGATTAATCGGCCGATTATTTTTTGATTAATCAGATAAAATCATAAAAAAAAAATAATGTGCCATTTTTTCGTTTCCTCCCGGGGACACCAATGATGGGGTGCTATTCCTCCCGGGAACACCAATGATGGGGCGCTATTCCTCCCGGGAACACCATTGAAGGGGTGCTATTACTCCCGGGGACACCAATGATGGGGTGCTATTCCTTCCGGGAACACCAATGATGGAGCGCTATTCCTCCCGGGAACACCAATGATGGGATGCTATTCCTCCCGGGAACACCAATGATGGGCGCTATTCCCCCACCTCCCAGGAACACCAATGGGGCACTATTCCCCCCCTCCCAGGAACACCTATGGGGCACTATGGCTATTCCACCCCCTCTCTCCCAGGAAAACCAATGATGGGGCACTACTATTCCAGGCAGCCCCCCCCCCGGAACACCAATGATGGGGCACTCCCCCGCCCCCTCCCCAGGAATACTGTTAGGATGGGGCACTGGTCATAAAAATTGTACTGTCTTGGTGTTCATTTTCAAAAACAAATGAGAGCTGCAAAATACTTACAATGCCTCTCAGCAAATAGCTTGGGGTGTCTACTTTCCAAAATGGGGTCATTTGGGGGGGTTTGTGCCATCTTGGCATTTTATGGCCTTCAAAACTGTGATAGGTAGTGAGGAGTGAAATCAAAAATTTATGCCCTTAGAAATCCTGAAGGCGGTGCTAGGTTTTTGGGGCCCGTACGCGGCTAGGCTCCCAAAAAGTCCCACACATGTGGCATCCCCGTACTCAGGAGAAGCAGCTGAATGCATTTTGGGGTGCAATTCCACATATGCCCATGGCCTGTGTGAGCAATATATCATTTAGTGACAACTTTTTGTAATTTTTTTTTTTTTTTATCATTATTCAATCACTTGGGACAAAAAAAATAAATATTCAATGGGCTCAACATGCCTCTCAGCAATTTCCTTGGGGTGTCTACTTTCCAAAATGGGGTCATTTGGGGGGGTTTTGTACTGCCCTGCCATTTTAGCACCTCTAGAAATGACATAGGCAGTCATAAACTAAAAGCTGTCTAAATTCCAGAAAATGTAGTTTGTAGACGCTATAACTTTTGCGCAAACCAATAAATATACGCTTATTGACATTTTTTTTACCAAAGACATGTGGCCGAATACATTTTGGTCTAAATGTATGACTAAAATTGAGTTTATTGGATTTTTTTTGTAACAAAAAGTAGAAAATATCATTTTTTTTCAAAATTTTCGGTCTTTTTCCGTTTATAGCGCAAAAAATAAAAACGGCAGAGGTGATCAAATACCATCAAAAGAAAGCTCTATTTGTTGGAAGAAAAGGACGCAAATTTCGTTTGGGTACAGCATTGCATCACCGCGCAATTAGCAGTTAAAGCGACCAAGTGCCAAATTGTAAAAAGTGCTCTGGTCAGGAAGGGGGTAAAACCTTCCGGGGCTGAAGTGGTTAAGAAAGTGTATATATGCATAGGATTCTCAGGTGTCTTGCAGAAGCACTTTAGAAGAATAGAGTAAAGGCTTTGTTAAAGTATGAAGGAGCAATGAATGGTGCCTGCAATACAAAAAAGCTTTTACTTACATTATTTACTTGAATTCTTATTTGCTACATTTGTACCATCCCCAAACATTGGTTAATAGGCCAGTTCCCTTACTAGGGGCCCTATGTGTTAGTGTGTCTGACACCTAAACTACCCCGTACATCAGGGGTTTCCACACTTTCCGAACAAAGGGCCAGTTTCCTGTCCTTCATACTTTGAGGGGGCCGGACTGTGGACAGTGGGAGTAGAAAATCCCCTGGCATCAATGGGAGTAAAGAATGCCTCATCATTGGTATTAGTGGGAGGAATTTTTCCTCATTGTTATTATTCAGGGAAGAAATAGTGCCCCATCATTGATGTCATTGGAAGGAATATTTCCCCATGGTTGGTAGTAGGGGAAAAAATAGTGTAACACAATTAGTGTCATTGGGAGAAATAGTGTCCCATTGTTGGTAGCGAGGGAAGGAATAGTGTTTGATCATTGGTGTCAGTGGGAAAAATAGTGCCCCATTGTTGGTGTAGAGGGAACAGTGCATTTTATCAGTGGGAAGAATAGTGTCCCAAGGGCCTGATAAAGGAAAGCAAAGGGCCACATCCGGGCCGCAGTTAGGAGATTACTGCCATACATACTCTAAACTGCTAGGTCACAGTCTTCAATCAAAGGGTGAACATGAACTCTCACTCCACAACCTAGTTACATGGGGCAACAATCCAATGTTCATCAGTTGAGCCCCTCAAGGGCCGTGCCACATTCCAAACCAGACTGCAGGGATATGTGTTTCTGGAAACTTTGATGAGAAAGGAGACCTGTCAATTCTGTAAGCCCCCCAGACTGAGCAAAGTCCTTACTCCAAGAGGCCATGCAACAACCAGCGGCAAAGAAGTGACAAATCCATGTTCTTCTGTTTTCTTTTTCTTTACAGGAACATAGCTGGTAACATTTTGACATGGTAATGTCCACTTAATAAAGTGCAAATATTTATACTCAGCGGTGCTCCAACAAAGTCTATGAAACAATAAAAAATGCCTGTGCAAATATATAGTGCAATCAATAATTCAATAAAGACTATCCAACAATATAAAGTGCTTAGTGCAAATATAGTGCAATCATATAAAGTCCATCCATATATATGGTGTGTTGAACATGTGCAACTTCTATTATGCAGATCCTGGTGACACTACGTGCTCCCCTCTTGAGTTCCCACTCACCAACAATAATCTTTCAAATAGCCAGGTATATTCTGTATGAAGGTAAGGGTATCCCCTTCCTTCCACCAGAGATCTTTAAATCACCAGGTATATCCTGTGTGTGGGTGGGGGTGTCACCTTCTTGCTCTTCTAATGATGAGGTTTCCATGGTGCGGACGTATTGATGCAAAATACTTCTGAAGACGCCCACTGGGAGGGGCAAAACGCGCCAAGCGGGGACACACAGAGGAGACATAGTGACGGTTGTCTGCACGCCAAGGCGGCAAATTTTGCAAGTTTAAACCTCTTTGATGTAAGTGTATTGACAGTTGATTTTAACAATAAACCTAGCAGCATTACACTATACACTGTTTCCCTTTATTGGTATTTCACATCAATACGTCTACACCTGTCAGACTTGCACATACCTGACTGACGAACCTGATATAGCAGGGGAAGGCCTCCCATACGTATCTGGTTCCCAGGCCCCTGGTAGTGTAAACAGAAGGCACAGGAGCGCAGAGTGGTAAGAGAGCCTGGCGGGTGACTTGCGGAGGTAAGGCCCAGGATCCTGATGCGAATGGTCTGGAAGTCCTTAGAAGGCAGGGGCCTAGGCAGCCGGTGCAGAGCAGGAGCAGAGAGGGCAGGTCCGGTCACAGGCAGAGTTGGCAACAAACGGTCAGCAAGGTACAGAGGAACATGCAGGCTCAAAGTCCGAGTCACAGGCAGGGTTGGCAACAGGCAGGCAACGTGGTACAAAGGAGCAGGCAGATTCGTGGTCAAGGGAAGCCAGGGTCAGGTGCAGGCAGATAACAGAGAGGAGTCCAAAGACAGGCCGGGGTCACAAGGAGATCAGACAAGCAAACAGGAAGCAAACAGAAAACAGGAACTGGGAGCTGCAGATCGGACAGCGCCGAGCAGAAGGTTTCAGCAAGCTAAATAGGGCGATTGGCGCGGTGCGCGTGCCCGCACTGACGCGCCCGGGCGCGAACCGGCGCACACCAGAGTGCCCAATAGCAGATCCATTCCAAGACCTCCTCTGACAACACCATGGAAACCTGATCATTGGAAGAGCAGGAAGGTGACGCCCTCACTCACACACAGGACATACCTGGTGATTTAAAGATCTCTGGTGGAAGTAAAGTGATACCCTTACCTACATACAGCATACATCTGGTGATTTAAAGATCACTGGTTGAAGGTGATACCCTAATTCACATACAGGATTTACCTGGTGATTTGAAAGATTATTGTTGGTGAGTGGGGACCCAGGAGGGGAGCAGGGAGTGTCACCAGGATCTGCACAGTAGAAGTTGCACATGTTCAACACACCATATATATATGGATGGACTTTATATGATTGCACTTTATATGATTGTACTATATTTGCACTAAGCACTTTATATTGTTGGATCATCTTTATTGCATTATTGATTGCACTATATATTTGCACAGGCTCTTTCTTTGTTATTTTCATAATTATTTTCATCATTAATTTGTTTCCATAGTGCGGGCATCACTTATCAATGTCCACTTAATAACAGCAGTTTGAATGTTTTAACTACTTAATGGGGTTTACACCTGAATAGACCTCTATGCTCCCTGAGCCTAACCCACTTGGGGGGGGGGGGTTCCTCAATGTTCCCCACCAGGGGAAGAGCAGTATACAGTGTTCATATATATTGGCAAGGAAGACCTCAAAACAACCCCAACTTTCCCACAGGGGCCAGGAACAAGAACACTGTATGACCACCTTGCAATACGTCTCACTAACACCAACCAACCTCTAACCGCCTGCCACCCATGTGACCCTACCTATTTCCCCCCCTAAAACTCCTCTATACTGTACATTGTAAATTTAGCTTTTTTTTAATTGAATATGGTGGTATTGCAAACAGCAAAGCCAAATGCAGTAACTCTTATGCCCCGTACACACGATCGGATTTTCTGAAAACAAAACCCTGGATTATTTTCCAAAGGATGTTGGCTCAGACTTGTCTTGCATACATGTATGAGAACGAGGGTTTTTTTTGGGTGGGACTTTAAATGAAGTACGGCTAAAAAAAGGTTTGCAATCACATGAAAATAGATTCCAGAGGGGGATATAAATAATAGTTGAAAATAACATGATAAACAATGGTAGCACCTCAACAATTTAATAAGCATGATTTGTAGTAGTAGCAATAAATACATAAAACAGTATATAGTAATAAAAGGTTACAATTCATAATACAGATACAATGTTAATGGTGATATCAATTGCTGGTAAAATTTATGTTATTAAACCTTGGAATCACATGATTACGATATGTAGCATAAGACTAGGGCTCTACGCATATCGTGGAGATGTCCACTCATCAGGAGCGATCACAATTGGTATGTATCTATAAAAGAGTAAGGGGGCAGAATGAACAGGTGTTGAACACTTGGGAAACACAGGGCAGAGAGAGGATACAAAAATCCACGACACTCTTACCTGTATGTAAATTGGGTATAGGGCACATAATAATGTTGTACACGACTGGAGGCACCAAGGCAAAACAGGCATCCCCAGGAGCTGAGGCCGCAAGCCATAGCCACACAGAGGCCAAATGAGAGAAATGTGGCAAAATCGGTGATGATGTAGCCCCCATTCAAGTTTCACCCCCCAAAAAAAAACCTTGTTCTCGTACATGTTCAATAGGGATGGAGGCAGATGAATCTACCCATTCAATACCTCATATAAAGTCCCAGTCTTTCGTTCTTTTCTTTTCTTTGTTTCCAACAATTTAGGGATGGAAGCACACCAGCTAATTTAGCATATGGACGTTATCTATTTTTACTATCTACATGGCATTTTGACTCTTTGTTGACATTCTGGGTTCTACTTTAAGTATTTACCTATGGTTGTGTCCTGATTGGGCAGTGCCAGGACTGTGTGTAAATCTAACAAGCCAACTGTCAGCTGTCAGATGGAAATAATCAGGTGGCTTTGCAGCTGCTAGACCAATTTCACACATTCCCACGAATGCCTGTTGCACCCCCTGTGCAACCCCCCCCCCCCAAGTTTCCTGGGCTCCGTCAGCAGGTGCCAACAGGTAGAGGAAAAAGAAATCAGCGAACATCCCTTTGCTGATCTCCACTTCCTGTTAATACCCAGACATGTAAAACATCAACTCCGGGTCTTTTTGTCACTTTGATGAAGTGCAACCTGCACTCCATTAGCTTCACTGGAGGACAGTTGAGACATCAGGGGTCTTTTAGACCCTTGAGGTTTTAAAAAGAGAACCTGCCACCAAAAAAATGCATCACATGGGGATTTTTTGTACTCTATGTAAAAAAAAAAAGTCTAGTAAAAAAAAATTAAAAAAAATTAAATCAAAATAATACATTAAACGTTGACTGTGCTGTACATGTTACATATCGCCATGCACACCGGAGGGAAAGAAATAATTCTAGGCCCATTATTCATGGTTAACTCTAAACTGATGACCTGTAGGGGCTTTTAAAGAGTCCAAGCACAAAAAACAAACCAAGTGTAACGCTGTTCCCACTATTCTGTGGGAATGTATCTTCTCCGCTCTAGGTGTTGCAGATCTCCCACAAGTCCACTGGGTGGCGGACATAAATCTGAAAGTATATAAGGCAAGAGAGAGTACACGCCAGCCCTAGTGTATTACCATTTAATTGATAAAATACAATATATAGAAACGAGGGTTGCACTCACAAACATCCAGTGTAAAAAAGCATGAACAGCTCCATAGAAGCCTCCTCTACTTGTCTGTAAAGATCAGTTGACTCACAGCGACTTGCGGCGTGGTAAAGGGATGTATCTGTAAGCATTTGATAAGGACACCCAAATGAACTCTCTTGCTGGCCCCCCACACACACAATCTTGCCTCTTTTCAGGGTAACTAAAACCTTAAGATCCATTGATTTCTCCCTAAGTTTAGCCTTGTTGCACTTTTGTCTTCTACCACTAGGTGGCCGGGTACTTGGTGGTACTAGATATGAGAAGGGCAACCCAAGGTCAGGTTATGGGTATATGGGGTATCTCAGCCAATGGGCAGGGGTTTTCTTGAATCCCTTGGCCTGCTAGGATAGCCTTCATATACGGGTGGAGTTATTATTATTATTATACAGTATTTATATAGCGCCAACAGTTTACGTAGCGCTTTACAACTTGAGGGTAGACAGTACAAATACAATACAATTTGATTCAGTAGGAATCAGAGGGCCCTGTTACTTAGAGCTTACAATCTAAGAGGGAAGGTCAAGAGATACAAGAGGTAATAACTGTGGGTGATGTGCTGATTGAGAAGATAAATGTACAGTTGTTAGGTGGGGGCCAGATAGGCTTCTCTGAAGAGATGAGTTTTCAGGGATTGTCTGAAAGTGGATAAAGTAGGAGAAAATCGGACGGATTGGGGTAGAGCATTCCAGAGGATGGGGGAAGCTCTGGAGAAGTCCTGAAGGCGAGCATGGGATGAGGTGACAAGGGAGTTTGAGAGCAGGAGGTCTTGGGAGGAGCGAAGAGAACGATTAGGTTGGTATTTTGTGACTAGGTTAGAGATGTAGCTAGGGGCCAGGTTGTGGATGGCTTTGTAAGTTATAGTTAGTATCTTGAATTTAATTCAGTGACTGAGTGGCAGCCAATGGAGGGATTGGCAGAGGGGTGTAGCAGACGCTGAGCGGTTTGTGTGGTGGATGAGCCTGGCCGCAGCGTTCATGATGGACTGAAGTGGGGATAGCCTATTTAGAGGTAAACCAATGAGGAGGGAGTTACAGTAGTCAAGGCGGGAGATGACCAGGGAGTGGATTAGAAGCTTTGTGGTGTCATTGGTTAGGAAGGGGCGTATCTTGGAAATGTTGCGAAGACAGAGGCGGCAAGCTTTGGATAGTGATAGAATGTGGGGTCAAAAGGTTAGTTCAGAGTCCAGGATTACACCTAGGACCTTGGCGTGGGAGGATGGGTTGATAGTTGAGCCGTTGATCTTGACAGGGAGATCAGGGGAAGTGGCACCTGAGGGAGGAAATATCATGAGCTCGGTTTTGGATAGGTTGAGTTTGAGAAAGTGATGTGACATCCAGGCTGATATGTCTGCTAGTAATTTGGTAATGCGTGAGGAGACAGCTGGAGAGAGCTGGGGGGTGGAGAGATAGATTTGGGTGTCATCAGCGTAGAGATGATATTTAAAGCCGTGGGAGGCAATCAACTGACCCAAGGAGGTGGTGTAGATTGAGAAAAGGAGAGGTCCAAGAACAGAACCTTGGGGGACCCCAACGGAAAAAGGAAGAGGAGAGGAGGAAGTAGAGTTGTAAGTGACACTGAAGGAGCGGTGGTTAGGTAGGTGATCTATGTTCTGTGCCACCTGGACAGCTGTCTGGGTGGACATGTGTCGTGTGCCCGGGCTGTTGGGGCCTGAGATTGGGCCTATCCCAGGGGGGTGTCTGGCTACTAGGCTGTCTGAGGGCCTATCCAGAAGCAAGAGAGCAGGGCAGGGTTGGGACTGCGGCTTGCAGTCCAACCAGAAGTGACGGTTCTGCCAGCCAGAGAACCTGTCAGTGGTCAGAGGTCAAAGGGAAGCTGTCGCCTTTAAGGGACCAATCACCTTATTGCCAGGGACCACAGTGAGTAACTGAAGCAAGTACAGGAGCAGTATTCTCACCGAACAGGCACGGTGGAGAATCTGGAAACTTTAGGCTGTGATCAAGTCAGGGACCCAGCCAGCGGAGGTGACACTTGCAGAGCAGCCTTGTGTGTCAAAACAGGGACCGAGCAGGCCAGTGGGGTGAAGCTTGAGAAGTATCAGGAGTGCCAAGCTAGGGACCCAGCAGAGAGGCGGGGATGATGCTTGAGGAAGATACCACCATGAAGATTGGAGGAGCTCAAGGAACTCAGTGTCAGTGAATCAGTGGGTCTAGTGAGAGACCGGGAGCTCAGTGGGCTGAAGAACTACAAGGAGAAGTTGTAGTGAAGGTGAAAGAACTGTTACATTTTGTGGTAGGGACTGTTAAAGATTGTTGCCATAGGAGACAGAATTCCTGCACGTGCATATGTGGCTTCTTGCTTGAGACCTTTCCCTGCATGGCTGTCCTCCTATTAAAGTATCGGAGTCTACTAATTGAACTTGCAACTACTCAAGGGTGTCCTGGCTAGAGGTCGACCGATATGGGTTTTTCTCTGGCCGATGCCGATATTTAGAAATCGCGGTGGCCGATTCCGATATGTGATGCCGATTTTTTTGGGCCGATATATTTGGCCGATTTTTTTTTTTTTTCCCCTTCATCTCATAAAATCTAACAGTTAGACCCCTTTCACACTGGGGCGTTTTTCAGGCGCTTTTGGGCTAAAAAGAGCGCCTGTAAAGTGCCTGTAAAACGGCTCCCCTGCAGTCTCAGTGTGATATCCTGAGTGCTTTCACACTGAGGCGATGCGCTGGCAGGTTGTAAAAAAAAGTCCTGCAAACGGCATCTTTGGAGCGGTGTATACCACTCCTCCACCACTCCTGCCCATTGAAATGAATGTGCACCGCTGCCGAAGCGCCTGCAAAGCGTTTTGGCAGCGGCGCTTCAGGGGCGCATTTAACCCCTTCCTCGGCCGCTAGCTGGGTTATAAGCGTCCTGCTAGCAGCCGAATAGCGCCTCTAAAATGACGGTAAAGCGCCGCTAAAACTAGCAGCGTTTTACCATCAACGCATGCCCGCTCCAGTGTGTAAGCAACCTTAAGTGATAAGTGATACAGAAATTTTTTTACATTTAAACATTAAACAAAACAAACCTCCAATCAGTTCACTTGTATATATAATTTAGAAAAAAAAAAACTATCTTAAATATTAAATACACAAAAACAGGTAATCAAAACTTTTGGACGAAAAAAAATGGGCTAACTTTACTGCTTAGTTTTTTTTTTTAATTCATTACTGTATTTTTTTTTTTTTAAATTGCGTTTGAAAGACCGCTGCGCAAATACCGCGTGACATAAAATATTGCAACAACCACCATTTTATTCCCTAGGGTCTCTGCTAAAAAAAATATATATAATGTTTTGGGGGTTCTAAGTGATTTTCTAGCAGAAAATACTGGATTTTTACCTGTAAGCAACAAGTGTCAGAAAAGATTTAGTGTTTAAATGGTTAAACTGAGAATTCCTACACAGAGTTCAGTCTATTGATAAAAAAGAACTTGAAGAGATACAATGTATCTTCTTATCAGACTTGGCAGGCTGCCCAGAGGAGGAGAGAAGATAACTTTCAGGCAACTTGCATTGACTCTAATACAGAAGTCATTTGCAAGTCCCGCTGAAGTTACAATCGGCCTTTTTTATCAGCACAATCGGCCGATGCCGATTAAGTAAAAAACGCTAAATATCGGCCGATATATCGGCCGGCTGATATATCGGTCGACCTCTAGTCCTGGCTCTAACCCTCTTTCCCCCAAAAAGTTTGTAAGAGAAATAAACATCTCTTTTGCATTCAAGAAGTGTCTGGCGCCCAATAACTTTATCCACCTTGCACCCACTATGCCTCACAGCCCACTACATACAGAAGGAAAAGAAGATTCTGATATAGAAAGATTTCAAATGTGTGCCACATCCCATATAAAACATGAAAAAGGGAACCCCTGAGGTGGGATTTTGAAGGCACTGCCAAAAAGAAAAATAGAAATGTACAAATATCATATAAATTTATTGTAGAAAAATACATAGAGTATAAAACATACAAAAAATCAGGAATACATAAATTGGGAATACAGAGGGATGTCAGCTATCTCTGGCCCTGGAGGTTCTCATTAGACTGAAGGAGGCCGGAGACCTTGCTACACAAGTGCTAATTCTCATTTACTTTATTTAAACTCTGTGTATGTCTTATGTATGAAACAATGAAATGTCAAATAAATAAAGTACATGAATTGATTGCATGCAAAGTTGTGTTATGTGAAGATTTCTGGGGAGCGGGTCCATTGCTCTCATCAGATCCTTAAAGGTATCCATGACTCAAAAGAAGTTAAAGTGGTTGTAAATCCAGTGAGTCATAGCAATCAATCACAGTTTAATTGATTTAATCTCCTCCTTGCAGCCAATTAACATGTATTGCCTACTAAATCAGTTCAGTATTCTACTGTGATCCCTGCTATTAATCATGCATGGACAATTGGACATACCCACCCACGCACTTCTTCATAATGTATTTCTAAGCCTGGACTCCACCCTAGTCATATCATGTTAGCATAGGGATTTGCAACATTATAAAGAGGTCTTAAAACTTTTATCACATGACGTTTTAGACATTAGTATTATTGCCATTTGCATTGTCATGATAGTATATATTGCAATAGTGTTTATAGCTGTGATAATATAAGATTGGAGTTAGTGTCAGGGGTAAGGGTCAGGTTAGGGGTAAGCTATCAGGCAAGTTTAAAGTAACTCCACTTTTGTGGGGAAAATAATATTGCAAATAAAAAACTAATATAGCATTTACAATTGCTATATAAGCCATTATGTAATTCAATGTTGCTAAACATGTTCCTTTTAAAACAGCAGTACTGTGATTTTCTGTAAAATGTAATGGATTATGGCAACTTAGAGCGTTCTGTACACCGTTGGTGTACAGAACACCTCCAGAAATGTCATTTCCTGCTGGGTGAAGAAATCTGCACTAAGATAAAGGCCCCTATTCGGAATTAGTATCCAAAGATACAAAGTGGAACAAACATCTTTTAGACCCCTTTCACCCCAAGGCATTTTTTCAGCGTTTTAGCGCTAAAAATAACGCTATTAAAATGCTCATAAAAAGCTCATAAAACGCTCCCCATGCATCTCAATGGACCCTTTCACACTGAGGCGTTGCGCTGGCAGGGTGTTGAGAAAAGTCCTGCAAGCAGCATCTTTGGAGCAGCTTTTGGGCATTGAAAAAAACGCTTTAAAAACACCCCTCTCCATTGAAATGAATACACTGTAAAAATGCCCGAATATCGCCTGTAATCCGCCCTGAGCTGTAGAAAATTCACATGATCTCACAAAAAGGTAAACATGCAAGCAGAAAAGAGAGCATCTATAACAACGGGACTGAACTTGTGGGAAGGTCAGAATGATTAAACAGACCATCAAAGTGCCAAAAAAACTAAATTAAAGTGCCAAAAAAAAGAATTAATCCCAGAAAAATTAAGATTTGAAGTAAAACAAGACACTGCTTGTTACTTTACAAGACACTGCTTGTTTTACATGATATCACAAAGGATAAACATGCAAGCAGAAAGATAGCATCAATAACACATGCTTCAATAACGCTTGAAAAACGCTGTTAAAACGCCTGCAGCGTTGCGTTCATTTTAATGCTAACGCCCCTAAAACGCTGTAAAAACGCGGTAATAACGCTAAGGCGTTTTAGGGCATTTTTTAAGAGCCTTGGTGTGAAAGGGGTCTTAGGAACATGTAGGAATCTCAAATTGGAACATGTAGGAATCTGCAACAAAGTTTGTTAAAATCCATGAAATTTACATAGATCACCCAGATTGTTTGTTTTCTTCTCAACAAATGTGGAGTTGCTCTTTAAGGGCTAGGGTTATACAGTATCTCACTAAAGTGAGTACACCCGTCACATTTTTGTAAATATTTTATTATATCTTTTCATGTGACAAGACTGAAGAAATTACACTTTGCTACAATGTAAAGTAGTGAGTGTACAGCTTGCATAACAGTGTAAGTTTGCTGTCCCCTCAAAAAACTCAACACACAGCTATTAATCTCTAAACTGCTGACAAAAAAAGTGAGTACACCCCTAAGTGAAAATGTCCAAATTAGGCCCAATTAGCCATTTTCCTCCCCGGTGTCATGTGACTCGTTAGTGTTACAAGGTCTCAGGTGTGAATTGGGAGCAGGTGTGTTACATTTAGTTGTATCGCTCTCACTCTTTCATACTGGTCACTGGAAGTTCAACATGGCACCTCATGGCAAAGAACTCTCTGAGGATCTCAAAAAAAGAATTGCTGCTCTACATAAAGATGGCCTAGGCTATAAGAAGATTGCCAAGACCCTGAAACTGAGCTGCAGCAGGGAGGCCAAGACCATACACCGGTTTAATAGGATAGGTTCCACTCAGAACGGGCCTTGCTATGGTCGACCAAAGAAGTGGAGTGCATGCGCTCAGCGTCATATCCAGAGGTTGTCTTTGGGAAATAAATGTATGAGTGCTGCCAGCATTGCTGCAGAGGTAAAGGGGTGAGGGGTCAGCCTATCAGTGCTCAGACCATACGCTGCGCACTGCATCAAATTGGTCTGCATGGCTGTTTTCCCAGAAGGAAGCCTCTTCTAAAGATGATGCACGAGAAAGCCCGAAAACAGTTTGCTGAACACAAGCAGACTAAGGACATGGAATATTGGAACCATGTCCTGCGGTCTGATGAGACCAAGATAAACTTATTTGGTTCAGATGGGCTAAAGTGTGTGTGGTGGCAACCAGGTGAGGAGTACAAGGACAAGTGTGTACACACGATCGGAATTTCCGACAACAGATTTTGTTGTCGTAAAATTTTATATCCTGCTCTCAAACTTTGTGTGTCGGAAAATCCGATGGAAAATGTGTGATGGAGCCTACACACGGTCCGAATTTCCGACAACAAGGTTCTATCACACATTTTCCGTCGGAAAATCCGACCTTGTGTACGGGGCATTACAGTATCGGAGCTACCATCCAAAAAAGTGGCTACACCAATATATAGGAAGATACCAATCTACTGGACACCAAGCATACCTAATTTACAAGATCCAGAGGCTTAAAACAAAATGGTATGCCTTATAAGAGCTATACTTAAGATCTACATTATATCATATATGGTATCTAACTAATTGTAACTTCATCCTGCTAAATAATATCTTGGTTTGTGTATTGTAAAACCTTGTCATTGGGAAATATACAGTATACTGTACGTGTGCAGAATAGCTGGCATTAGGGGTGTGTCTACTTGCCATAAGGCCCCTTTCACACTGGGACGGGAGGTGTGTCGGCGGTAAAGCTTTAAAAAAGGGTTAAAAACCCTACCGCAAAGTGCCTCTGCAGAGGCGCTTTGCCAGCGGTATTGCCGCGCTGCTCCATTGCTTTCAATGGGCAGGAGCGGTGTATACACCGCTCCTTCACCGCTCCAAAGATGCTGGTAGCAGGACTTTTTTTCCCGTCCTGCTAGCGCACCGCTCCAGTGTGAAAGCCCCCGGGCTTTCACACTGGAGACACAGCAGCGGCTGTTTCGGGTCGGTTTGCAGGCGCTATTTTTAGCGCAATAGCGCTTGCAAACCGCCCCAGTGTGAAAGGGGTCTAATAAAACACTCCAGCACAGCTACCAATAACCCCTCAGACCCTTTAACTGGATGAAATTAATTTTGTAATATCCTCTCCAGGGTCAGGAAAAAGCTGTTGCATTTGGACGCTGGAACTTTTGTTTAGCAACAAAACCACTAAGGATATTGAGAGTCATTTTTCTGAGGGTCAGTGGTTCTGGCATATGGCATTTGGCTCTTGCAGGAGTAGTACAGTAATACCTTGGATTACAAGCATAATTCCTTCCAGAAGCATGCTTTTAATCCAAAGCACTCGTATTTCAAAGTGAGTTTCCCCATAGGAATCAATGGAAACTCAGATAATCCGTTCCAGTACCACTATATATGTGTATGCAGTATCGCATGTGGCCAGAGGTGTGGGGGCACCGGAAACACTCGGAGACCACTTTGGGAATAGAGTGTCTCCGAGCATCTGAGTGGTCTCCGAGCGCCCCATATTTGGCTGGTCGTGACAGCTACACAGTGTAGGTTGGACTATACAGCCAGGAGCAAGAAGCATGAGGAGCGATCTTGAGTCCCTGAGGGCCAGTTCACACCACAAAAATGTGCTCTAGATCTAGTCCAGGTGCAGGTGCAGACTGTGTTTTAACACTTTTTTTTGTTTTTGCTTTAATGCATTCCAGTACAGTTCTGTGCAGGAAAAAAAGTAGCATGTTTTACTTTTTTTTTTTTTGGAACTGAAAAGCACTGGAACGCACTGTGCTGGTATGAACTTTGCAGTTGAAACCCATATAAACTGCTTTCCATCCTTTTTTGATGCACAAAAAAAGTACTGCACTGCATGTGGTGTGAACAGGCTGTAAGGGATTTTAATTTGGTACATATTTTTTTATTACAGCAGAGATATGGTTACTTTACTCACAAAAGGAAGAAAACATCTTACTGCAGAAATAAGCTCCCTAGTTGTCTGTAGCAACTAATTAATTTACAGCTTTTCTGCTTTCTTAATTCGAGTGGGAAAAAAAGAACCAGCACACAATTACCAAGTAATCATATGCTCTTGACTTTTCTAAACTGAACCAGGAAAACAAAAAAAAACTAACATAGCCTAACACAATATCATAACCAGTTACTGTGTATCACTTGTATATACTCCCTTTGTAGTGGGAAATTTGCATTGTTATGAGAAAATGATCATAATAAGAAATGTAGTTAAAATAACCTATACTATCTTTATAATTTGGCCTTCCTGTGTCAGATAAAGAAAATATTGTAAGTGCTTTATGAACCTTCACCCACATGATAAACATTAAATCTACAACGCTGTTCAAGCTGTCGTTTCTCAAATGATCCACAGGGTGGCAGACTCTACACGTGGAATAAAAAACTTCAACAACAAACAGAAAACTAAAGACAAATGCAGCCACATATTAGATTTAAAAAATCTCTTCTCAAAACAATTACCCTATATTGTTTTTGCTTGTTAAAAATGAATTGTGCACCCGCCTGTCTATTCCATATAAAAAATTATTTTCTTCAACCAGGAATTTGCTAGGGATGTAATTGTACAAACTTAGAATTACATGATTGCATGATTTTGCACTTACAGGTCCTTGCGATCTGTGGAGAATCGCTTTTCAGAAATGTTTGACAGGCAGTGTGAAGGCAAGAAGACATCTCCTCACTGCCTGTTTTAACCCCGTAATTGCCGCACCACCAAGCCGCAACTGTGTGCATTATACACAAATGCAGAGTGGTCGCTGCTCAGCCACAAATACTTGAATGGGCCGCAATGTGATGTCATATGCCTGATAAAAGAGTCCTGCGTGGCCCAAAACGTTGCAAATTTTGTGATGTGATTGTTTCAAGAAACTTTTGGATGCTTGTAAGCAGGTAGAGTTTATGCTACCACAGCAGGGAGGGTTAGTGTAAATTGAAATAGTGTGTTTCCCAGGTATTTCTTGGTGGGCTTTCTTGGGTCAGGACCACTGGTCCTGTGCTGTATAAAAATGGGACAGGGGTCCGATTCAAAAAGCACAGGGTGCACGAGAACAAGCACGTAGGAAGGTTGCTGCGGGTACAGTTCCTGTACCCTGTCCTGTTAAAATGAGGAAGAATGAGGAATGAGGGACAGAGGGACATTGTTCCAAATCAGGGACAGTTGGGAGCTATGCCACAATGGACTCTGCCAATGATGGACTCTTTTTTGTGCAGGTATGGGGCAGCCAAAAGCCTTAGTTACGGATTACAGATGTTAGGAAAAGACTGTACTTTGTTCTGTATGCTGAAAGTTTTCAGTAAAGCTTTTGAAACTTTGCCTTTGTCTGGTCTGAAGTTACCCAAGAGGTGTAATGCAAGTGTAGCGCTGGTAGATTTTCCAGTCTACCGCTTATATGTAAATTTAGTGGGTCATCTGTGCTGTACATAGTTCAGATTCAATTTACTGTTAGATTAGCCTCTGTTCCAGTTTGGCTGTGTTGCGTGCAGTTCCGCGTTCTGCCTGTGGGTGTCGTTATCACTCTGGGTCGGTGTTGGAAAGCAACAAGCTGAAGAGTGCTCTTCTGTCCCGTAGACAACTCGGCGGAGGTGGTCCGCTGGGTTGCATTCTGGGAGAGAGTATTTATGGGGCAGATGCCATGTTTCTGGGAGCTTTACCTCGTGGCCCTCCTGGCCTAAAGGTATGTGTTAGTGAGTTCTACCTCGCGGCCCTCCGGCCTGGAGGGTTGCGTTGCGGCAGCCGTGCAGGTAGGCCCAGAAGGCTGTCTGGGGCCTGCTATCACTGGGATGGCCCTGTGCTGTCTGTCCTGCGGGAAGAAGCCAGACAATCGGGAAGATCCAGGGGAGGACCCATCTTGGAAGGGACCATGCAAGGCTGGTCTTAAGAAGGGCCTGGTGACTCGATTGGAGGACGCATTTTAAATTAATCTACCGCACAAGTACTGTCGGGTCAGCTTAAAGGTTCTGGTACTGTGTTTGCTGTTATCAAAAAACTACCACATCCTGTGGCAGAGGATTGAACAGTTTTGTTTCACTCAAGTCTGTGGCAGAGACTTTTTGTTCGTGCTATATTCCGGCTGCTAGGTTAGTGAAAGAGACCTATCCGGGCGGGCAAAGATTTAATCCTGAACGGAGAATATATTCACCCCTGAGACTACGATTCATTAGTGCTACACCAAGAAAAGGTATTTGAACTTCCCTGCAATTCTTCTTCTACCTCTTTCCTGCTACTTCTTCCAGTTATCTCCCATTAAAGCATTGGAAAAGTACTCAAGTGACTGATGCCTACATTGTTTGATAAAAAGGTTAAAGTGGACTTCAAGTTCGGTGTTGGTGAAATTACAGGTAAAAAGGTGATGGTAACAGCCCGCTTTAAATCAGCAGCTCCACCGTGAGTTAGTGCTACACAAGTAACCAGCACACATAGTCTGCAGTTTGGGTCAGCTAAACACATTGGGGTATGAAGATACTGTAACACTACAAGAGTTAATACAGTGTGAAGAAACAGTGATTACCAAGGGTTACAAAGGTCTCTCTAGCAGCCTGTCATTATGCGTGTACATGTGCCAGGTGGTATAGCTTCTTGCAAGAAGAGTTGTTATCCGCACTCTCTCTGTGATCAGGTCCATCTTCCATAGTAACAGGAACAGACCTGCACTGCAGAGGCCCCCAACCTGTACACAGGTATGGAAGAGGAAAAGTTAAGTGAAGTGCATGCATTGAGTCTGCACTAGGTGCACGGTGGGGCTCCATACCATTACTGGAAGTGAGGTAACAGGCATACGCTGGAGAGGTGGAGAGGGCAAGGGCTCTGCGTATCCCTCCTAAATGCATCAGTGACTGTGGTGATGTGTGTTACATCAAGAGAGTCAAGTAGAGTTCAGTTTTCAGTTCAAGTAAAAGGTACCCCATGTCTCAGACAGTGACCCTGAACAAGGTTCCTAGCGTAGCCCAGAAGAACTCACCCCAGGGTATGCCTTTCATGTGACCTTGGTGCCCAACAAGGAGGGAAGATGGAGGAACACGACCCCCACCATACATAATATTTCAAAGATACATGGGGTTCTGGTGATGCATGCCTTAACCTTGTGCTGATACCAGCTCCCACCCGGGGGTCGCTACAGCACCCACAAAACCATTTCCAGGAACATTTTAATTAGAGGTGTAAAAACACCAGTTCTTCAAATTACATGCTTCAGAGATTTGTTTAAGCTACTGTATATGCGGGGTTACAGAACAGTAACAGTACACTTCTCTGGGACAGCATCAACTACACCGAATTCTGTATAGGCCAGAAATCTTTTGGATTTTGGAAGATTCACACTTCAAAATAAAATAAAGTTAAATCCTGCAACTTTGCAACAATTGCCAAACTGTGGTAAAAAATGTTTGTAGATCATAACATAGCATGTGTGTAGGCAGGTGTAGTTCTTCCTCTATTCAGGTGGCATTTTGCCACTGTGCAGATGGAGTGGAGACTCAGGAATATTTCCTCCTGGAACCTCCATAGGGAGAGCAGATGAGCAATTGGATGCTGCAAACCCCAGTGACCTTCTGCGGCCATCTTGGATGGAGCAGCCCTCAAACAGGGGACCATATCAAGGTTTGGCACGCATTCGCATTTGGGACATGGGAGGGACCTATGGGGGTATTCAGTGAGGAGGAGGAGCCAGGAGCGCCTGGGGGGGGGGACCCCAGAAGAAGAGGATCGGGACCTCTCTGTTCAAAAACCATTGTCATGTTTATTATTTTAATTTAAAAATGTAAATCTTTACAATCAGTATAAGTTGTGTGTTAGACGCTTTGGAAAAACCACATGACATGGTCAGTATTTGTGAGCTAACAACAAAGGATTTTCCATCAATTAGATTATTTTACTTGGATGCATGATTCAAGCATTTGATAGACTGTGAAGTTTCCTGAAGAGCCAAAACTGACAGGGAATTGGCCATGTGACCATATTAGGTTAATAATTTTGCAAGCATTTCCTCCCCTTTGGAATGTGCGGGTGTGAGTAAAGAAATGCCATGGCTGCAGTTGATTGGGCAGCAGTGGGCAGGGGTGACAGTTTCCTTTCAGGCTCAGCCAGAACCCAAGTTCAGAGCAAACCCAAGCTTATCCCTAGTTGTAAGCCACATGGCAGTACCTCCTCCACCCAGCACTGGGCCTCTGAACAGAAGGGATTCCCTTCCTGAGAAATTACCAAGTAATCTAATCAAAGTAGTTGGGAGCAGAAGACCTATTGCAGCCTGCATATACCAATATTTATAAGTATATAGATGTATACCAGTATAGAAATAATACAAGCATTACAGATGAGTTTCGCCAGTCCAAAACTGTACTTTAGGGCATGGCAGCCCACTTTTATTCAACAAACGGAAAATTCACTTGTATATCAGTTGCCCACGAAGGGGTTTCTTCCACAGAACATGCATAAATGAAAATACCAAGCCACCTGGCTCACTTGTTGGCAGCACTGCTGCTCCTCTTACCAGTCTCTTTGACTGTCTTGTCTAACTCTCCTGGAACACTTGGCTCTCTAGCCTTCAGTCGCTGCATGGCCCAATTCTGGCCTAAGGATTGGGGTTCTCCCAACACCCCTGTTAAGAGCTGACCCGACTCCTGGAACTGATACCTGCTGTCTCCTAGCTTCTGGCTGGGTCCTCTGACCCCTCAATGAGACCCTCTGTCTCTTGGTTTCTGGCTGGGGCTCAATCCTAGTGAGAGAGACGCCCCTCATCCCAGGCTCCTCCTCAAGACCTGTAAGACACGTCAGAGCAGAGGAGGAGCCGCCTAGCAAAAGCTTTCCATCCCCGGCTCTAGTGTGACAGGCGGCAGCGAGCAATGCAGTGGGAGTGTGGGCAGGTGCCGAAAAGCACAGCGATGTGTCACTTCTAAACACAGAAGCCTGGCTTCTGTGTTTAGAAGTAACAGTACTGACCGGAAAGCACAGGGCAGCGCCGGAGATGGCGGAACTCTCATCCGCCATGTTGGTGTCACCCCTGGTGTCACCCCTCTGGCAGGTGTTCCGGCCGCACCCCCCCCCCCCTCATAGTGACGCCACTGACCATGAACACCTGTGTAATAAGCCAGGTTGCAGGCATCTAGCAAAACCTGGACACAGGATGGAATGTCCAGATCCAGAACCAAATAATCTGGAGCAAGCCAAACACACAGCTTTCTCCACACAGAAATGATAGTTCTGAACCTCGCATTAACCCTAAATGTGAATCCTGTGTCACATTTTCCTGAATTCTTACAGTGACAGCCTGTCTCTGTCACAATAGTTATTAATAGAGATACCTCCAAAAGAATGTTGTGGCAAAGTCCAGTTGCAGGGGCCCTTGCGGATGATTGCAATGTAATGTTTATCTCGGTGTCAGAAACCTGAAGACAAGATCAGCGGTTATGGGGAAACCCTCTAACTGTTGTCCAACCAGCCTGGAACCTTCTCACTGGCAGGAAATGAAGTGTGGCACTGAAATTCAGAGTCAGCCTATCTACTCTGTGCTTTAGTCCCTCCCTAGTAGTTTCTAATTTGACATGCCACCAGACCTCTAACTATTAGGCCTCATGCACATTGCTGCTGTTATGCCCCTTACACACGAGCGGAAATTCCGCCAGCAAAAGTCCCATGAGAGCTTTTTGTCAGAAATTGTGACCGTGTGTATGCTCGATCGGACTTTTGCTAGTAGAATTCCAGCCAGCAAAAGACTGAGAGCAGGTTCTCTATTTTTCGGTCGGGAAAAGTTCCTATCCGAAAATGTGTTCGTCTGTATGCAATTCGGACGCGCAAAAAATCACGCATGCTCGGAAACAATTCGACGCATGCTCGGAAGCATTGAACTTCATTTTCTCGGCTCACCGTAGTGTTGTACGTCACCACGTTCTTGACGGTCGAAAATTTAGAGAACTTTTGTGTGACCGTGTGTATACAAGCCAAGCTTGAGCGGAATTCCATCTGAAAAACCATCCAAGATTTTTCAGATGGAAATTCCGTTCGTGTGTACGGGGCATAAAAGTCACGTTTTTGTGAGTTTAGGCATTTTTTTTCTTCCTTTGGACTCCCCTAATGGTATCCTATGTGTCCATGCACACATGGACATTTTTAGTAGTTTAGTAGAGGATGTTTTCTGAACGCCCTAAAATCGCATTCAGAAGAGGGAATTTTGACAACAAAAAATGCTGAATTCTGTTAAACGTGTGTAAACGCTGTTAAACGTGCCTAAACACTAGGTGCATTTAGCACTTCAGTATTTATTCATTTCAAAGGCCAGAATAAATTTAAATTCTGGCCAATGAAATAAACACCTATACTACAAACACTGCTAAACTCGCCTAAACTAGTTTGAAAAAATGCAGCTTGAGGTGAGTTTATAACGCTGCCTGCCTGTGAGTGACTGAGCTGAGCAGCTGTCCACCTGCACTGCACCAGCATAGCACCTGTCGGCTGCGCTGCCTGAGCCTGGTGTTGCAGCCTGACACTGTGTCTGTTCTGGAGGCTCGGAAGTGACCCTCTGCCTCACCCTGTCCATTCTGACACCAGGCTGTTTTACAAGTAAGTTGTGTCATCAAACGCAGTCACTGTGCCCAAGCGCAGCCACTGTGCTCATCAAACGCAGCCACTGTGCCATCGAACGCAGTCACTGTGCCATCGAACGCAGCCACTGTGCCATCGAACGCCACCACTGTTTCTATCAAATGCAGCCACTGTGCCCATTAAACGCCGCCACTGTTTCCATCAAACGCAGCCACTGTGCCATCAAACGCAGCCACTGTGCCCATCAAACGCCGCCACTGTGCCCATCAAAAGCAGCCACTGTGCCCATCAAACGCAGTCACTGTGCCCATCAAATGCCGCCACTGTTCCCATCAAACGCAGCCACTGTGCCATCAAAGACAGCCACTGTGCCCATCAAACGTTGCTACTGTGCCATCAAACACCGCCACTGTGCCCATCAAACGCAGCCACTGTGCCATCAAACGCAGCCACTGTGCCCATCAAACGCAGCCACTGTGCCCATCAAACGCAGCCACTGTGTCCATCAAACACTGCCACTGTGCCCATCATACGCCGCCACTGTGCCCATCATATGCCGCCACTGTGCCCATCAAACAAAGCCACTGTGTCCATCAAACGCAGTCACTGTGCCATCAAACGCAGCCACTGTGCCCATCAATTGCAGCCACTGAGCCCATCAGACGCAGCCACCGTGCCATCAAACGCAGCCACTGTTCCCATCAAATGCAGCCACTGTGCCCATCAAACGCAGACACTGTGCCCATCAAACGCAGTCACTGTACCATCAAACTCAGCCACTGTGCCCATCAAATGCAGTCACTGTGCCCATCAAACGCAGTCACTGTGCCCATCAAACGCAGTCACTGTGCCATCAAAGACAGCCACTGTGCCCATCAAACGTTGCCACTGTGCCATCAAACACCGCCACTGTGCCCATCAAACGCAGCCACTGTGCCATCAAACGCAGCCACTGTGCCATCAAACGCAGCCACTGTGTCCATCAAACGCAGCCACTGTGCCCATCAAACGCAGCCACTGTGCCCATCAAACACTGCCACTGTGCCCATCATACGCCGCCACTGTGCCCATCATATGCCGCCACTGTGCCCATCAAACGCAGTCACTGTACCATCAAACACAGCCACTGTGCCCATTAAATGCAGTCACTGTGCCCATCAAACGCAGTCACTGTGCCATCAAACACAGCCACTGTGCCATCAAAGACAGCCACTGTGCCCATCAAACGTTGCCACTGTGTCATCAAACATCGCCACTGTGCCCATCAATTGCAGCCACTGTGTCCATCAAACGCAGCCACTGTTCCCATCAAACGCAGCCACTGTGCCATCAAACGCAGCCACTGTGCCATCAAACGCCACCACTGTGTCCATAAAACGCTGCCACTGTGCCCATCATACGCCACCACCGTGCCCATCAAACGCAGTCACTGTGCCCATCAAACACAGCCACTGTGCCATCAAACGCAGCCACTGTGCCCATCAAACGCAACCACTGTGCCATAAAATGCAGCCACTGTGCCAATCAAACGCAGCCACTGTGCCTATAAAATGCAGCTACTGTGCCATCAAATGCAGCCACTGTGCCATGCAGGTCGGGGCCTGCTGTCACAGTCAGACAGGCTCCAGGCAGGTACCAGTGTGCGCCGGGCTGGCCAGTTGGTGCCAGCGGAGGGCCCCATGGAAGAGATGGTCAGGGAGGAGAAGCCCCCCCCGCTCTTTCTTGCAGCTGCCGCTGGAGATCCTGGTGGAGATGGGACACACGCTCAGCTACCCCTCCTGGCACTGCTGTACAGGTGAGAGCTGGGAAGACTGGTGCTTTCCTATGTGTGTGTGACACTGCCTCCCACCTGTCCCGCTGCCCCCCCACCTGTGACACTGTCTCCCACCTGTCCCGCTGACCCCCCACCTGTGACACTGCATCCCATATGCCCCACTGCCCCCACCTGTGACACTGTCTCTCACCTGTCCTGCTGCCCCCCACCTGTAACACTGCCTCCCACCTGCCCCCTACCTGTGACACTGCCTCCCACCTGGTCTTCTGCCCCCCATCTGGTCCACTGCCTCCCACCTGTCTCGCTGCCCCCATCTGTGACACTGCCTCCCACCTTTGACACTGCCTCTCACCTGACCCGCTGTCCCCTGCTGCCCCCCAACTGAGACACTGCCTCTAATCTGTGATGCTGCCCCCCCATTTTTCCTGCTGCCCCCTCACCTTTCCCATTGCCCCCGAACTGTCCCGCTGCCCACCTTCCATGAAACTTCCCCCTCCTGTCCTGCTTCCCCCCTCCTGTCCCGCTGACCTCCTCCCATGACACTTCCCCCCTCCAGTTCCGCTGCCCCCTTTCACGCTGCCCTTCTCCTGTGACACTCCCTCCTCCTGTCCCACTTCCCCCTCCTAACCCACTGTCCCCCCGTCCCCCTGCTCCATTCCTGTCCCACTTCCCCCCCTTCCGTGGTAGGAGAAGATGGGACTGGAGGAGGAAATGGGATGGAGGAGACGGGACTGAAGAAGAAATGGGATGGAGGAGATGGCACTGGAGGAGGACATGGGATGGAGGACATTTGACTGGAGGAGGAGGACATGGGATGAAGGAGGACGAAAAGGACATGGGATAGAAAACATGGGATGGAGAAGGAGGAGGACGTGGGATGGCCAGTAGGCAGATTCGGTGGGACAGCCAGTGGACGGGCCCTGAGGAATGTTGGCGGTCAGGCCCGGGGTGCCCGGGCTTAAAGATGTGTAAGGGGCCCCACAATTTCTGATGGCTGCCCTGCTGAGCCCTATACTGGTTACTAAGCCCTAAGCTAAAACTAGCTATAGAATCCCAGACCAGAAGGGACAACTAAAATAACAGGAGTATATAAACTCTCTTGCAATAAACAGGTTCACCTACTAATAAACTGGAAGGTGACTACTACACACATACAGTAGCACAGACCTAGCTATCTGGCACTGTGCATGTGAGATAATAAAAATTGGACAGGGATAAATTGGTCACAAGGATTCAGATACACACAGAAGAAGCTACTCTATCCACTTCCTATAACAACTATATGTTGTTGTTTTTTTTGCACAATACTATGCACTCAACCCTGACTAGTAGGGTGCAGGTCTTTGGGCTTGCCGTGAAAGTCTTGAGGAAGAGCATGTGATCTTTTGTAGTCCCACATAATACTTGGATAGACCTTGCAGGTCTCCTGAAGAAAGGGGTTCGCCTGGTTTCAGCTGGGTGGACCACAAGTAGCCCAATCCCCATCAAGATTCTTGCACCGTGGGGAATCAGCATCAGAGTCCTTTGGAGGATGACCATGTGTACACCCTATGCACTTTGTGTGTTCGATTTTTTTTTGCACCTGGTGTTAGTTTCGAGTGTGCGCACTGTACCCTGGAGCAGTGTGATGAATACACTGGGAACCCACCCCACACATACAAGTTTCATCTGAATGACTTTCTCAGAGGCGGGTTCCCAGTGTCATCATCATGCTTGGATGTTTTTGAGCTACAGGAGTGCCTAAATTTGTGGCACCAGAATGTGAGTCGATAGTTTTGTGGGATTTTTGACATGCTGCTCATGTTATTTTTAACCACTTGACGACCAGCTCACGTAGAGCTTACTACTGCAGGTTGGCTTGATGTCCGCTGCCGACCCAGGATCTGCCAGTGTAAACAAGCGGATCCCCATTCTGACAGGAGACATGACAGAAATCTACTGTTCCCAGTGATCGGGAACAGTGATCTCTGTAATTTCCCTGGTAGCCCATCCCTCCTACAGTTAGAACACAACTAGGGAACACAGTTAACCTCTTGATCGCCCCCTAGTGTTAACCCCTTCCCTGCCAGTGTAATTTTTACATTGATCAGTGCATTTTTATAGCACGGATCAATGTAATAGTGTCACTGGTCATCAAAAAGTGTCATTTGGTTTCAGATTTGTCTGCCACAATGTCGCAGTCCCAATAAAAATCACAGATCGCCACCATTACTAGTAAGAACAATTAAAAAAAGTCACCAAATCTATCCCATAGTTTGTAGATGCGATAACTTTTGCGCAAACCAATCAATATACACCTATTGCGATTTTTTTAATCAAAAATATGTAGAAGAATATATATCGTCCTAAACTGATGAATAAATGTGTTTTTATATATATTTTTTGGATATGTATTATAGCAAAAAGTTAAAAAAAATGTTTTCAAAATTGTCGCTATATTTGTTTATTGCGCAAAAAATAAAAAAACGCAGAGGTGATGAAATACCACCAAAAGAAAGCTCTATTTGTGAGAAAAAAAGGACATCAATTTTGTTTGGGTACAGCGTTGCACGGTCACGCAATTGTCAGTTAAAGCGATGCAGTGCCGTATCGCAAAAAATGGCCTGGTCATTTAGGGGGCAAATCCTTAGGGTCCTTAAAGTGGGGTTCCACCCAAAAAAACAAAAATACCTGAAAAATTCTAAAAAAAAAAAAAAAAAAAAAAACATTTGGATTTTTTTTTTTTTTTTTTACTTACCTCTAAATGCCTGTTGCTAGGTGGTCCCTCGTAGTCTGCCTCTTCCTTTGCCTGGGCTGGTGACATCACTTCCCCCTCGGCACAGGAAGGGCTCAGCTCTGCTCCCTCCCTCCTGTCAATCACCTGGGACCCATTACAGGTCTCAGGTGATTGAGCGGCCAATCACGGCGCGCGGCGCCGCTCGCGCATGCACAGTGGCTGCCAGGCTGTGAAGCCACAGCCCGGCACCCACAGTTGAAATGCCGGCGCCGACGAGCGGAGGGGGGGGGCGAGCGGGGCTTCGATCCCCCGCATCGCTGGACCCAGGGACAGGTAAGTGTCCAATTAAAAGTCAGCAGCTGCAGTATTTGTAGCTGCTGACTTTTAATTTTTTTTTTTAATGAACCCCCTGGGTGGAACTTCTCTTTAAGTGGTTGATAAAAAAATTTTAAGCTGTATTTCACTATTTTTAGCCTCTCTCTCTCTATGCTATGGGCAGTCATGTTCCCCCAATCACAACGTATTGCCAATTTGGTTCCAGTGATGATGAAGATGGAGGGGAGGGTGATGATGAGGGCACTGATGCAACTTGGGTAACGGATAGAGCAGAGGAGGAAAGTGAGGGGCAGAAACAACCCCAACAAGGTAGGATGCCCTGCAGAGGTAACCATCATGGAAGAGTAGAGAGCAACCACCCTATTCCATCAGATTGTGGAGTTGTTATCTCCCAGCCCACTTCCCACAGCTCAACTGTCTGGGCCTTTTTTAGCACACGTTCAGCCGATTGCACTGTTGCACAGTTTGCAATCTCTTCTGAAAGCAGATCAAGCGTGGCAAAAACACCAGCCATTTGGGTACCACATGCTTGCCAAGGCATTCAACCTCCCACCCAGTGGCGGCTGGTGAAGTTTTAGGATGGGAGGCGCCAGACCCCGCCCTTCCTTTTTGACCCTTCCCACTTGGTGAAAATGGGCATGGTTTCAGCGAAATAGTGGGCGTGGCTCTAAGGTGGTGTGGTTAGCATCTGAGATGAACGAGGGATGGAGGGAGAGGGAGAGAGGGATGGAGGGACAGCAGGCCCAGATCCTATACAACAATAGAAATATGTGTATTCTAGAAAGTTTAACAATCAGCAGATAAAGATATTCCAAACACCTGGTGTTAGTACTTCAATCATCCCGGCACCATGGTTGTTATGGTGTCAGGATGATTGAAGCACATTATTTCTATTATTACATTGTAATATAAAATGAAAACATTCAATTCACCATAATGCAGAATCAGTGGGAGCCCTGAGCATGTCACTAGCCACATTGCCTGCCACCAGATGCCATCAGGTGTCCCCAGCGGAGTTCCTCCTTACATGCAGCCTGTGTCCCATCAAATGCAGCCTGTGTCACATAAAATGCAGCCTGTGTCACACAAAATGCAGCCTGTGTCACATTAAATGCAGCCTGTGTCACATTAAATGCAGCCTGTGTCACATTAAATGCAGCCTGTGTCCCTCCAAATGCAGCCTGTGTCCCACCAAATGCAGCCTGTGTCCCACCAAATGCAGCCTGTGTCCCATAAAATGCAGCCTGTGTCACACAAAATGCAGCCTGTGTCCCACCAAATGCAGCCTGTGTCCCACCAAATACAGCCTGTGTCCCACCAAATACAGCCTGCCTGTGTCCCACCAAATGCAGCCAGTGTCCCACCAAATGCAGCCTGTGTCCCACCAAATGCAACCGCCTGTGTCCCACCAAATAAAGCAGCCTGTGTCCCACCAAATAAAGCAGCCTGTGTCCCACCAAATACATTTTTTTATTTATTTTTTTTTACATTTTTTTATTTTTTGTGACTGCCTGGAGGGCGGGCAGCGTCCCTGCACCCCCTATGGATGGGCCACTGCTCCCACCACTCAGCCTTTTGGCAAGAGCATCTGAAAGCCACACACAAGGGACACAATTCTTCTCCTCCTCACTCCTCACCTTTCATGTTCACCCCCGCTATATCTTATGACCTCTCTGCAGCCTCCACTGACAGGGATGATGGTATAGCAAAGGGTGCAACACGTCTGCCAGCAGCACACCACTAGCTGTAGAGTATAGCAGGCAAATTTCTCTGCCCCAGCTTCTGCATGAAAAAAAAATACACTCCCTGCCACCCACATGCCCAGCGTCTAAATTCCAGCTTGTCCAAAAAAAGAATGCGTGCAAGGAGAATCAATTTAAATGTAATTTTTCTTTCTTAATAATTGTCAGTTTTGCTGCAGCAGGTTCTATACACAGTACAGATGCACCAGTTTACAGGCATACTATGGAGACCCCCCAGGCACTATATTTGAAGGAATTTTTCATATTTTTTTTGTTTCACTTTAAGCATCATTAAAATCACTACTCCTTTAAAAACAATATTTTTTAAAAGTTTTTTTTCATTGCTACATATCCCCCAGGGCAGTACCCGGGACCCCATACCCTTTTTATGGCCAATAACATATAAGCCAAATGCATATAAGCCTTCAAAATGGGGACTTTTGATTTTTCAAGTTCAGACTTTAATAGGGTTTGCGGTTCGGGTCTGAACTTTTGAGATGTTCCAGAGTTCTGGCACGAATCGAACTGGGGGGTGTTCGGCCCATTTCTATTCTTAGATATTACCTATATGCTTGACATCCATTCTACTATCAGATCATTTTGAAGATCCTATCCCACTACTATAAAAAGAAAAGAAAAAGAAAAGAAAGAGGGAAAACCTAATGAACCTCCAGCAACATTGGAGGCCTCCCATAAAAACAACCATTTGGTAATAGTTTTACAACTCTTACAGAAGAGTGCTGGGAGTATGCTTTAGCTCCCTGCTAGGGCATGTGTCTTTCTCTCTTTCCCTTTTGTTTTATACAAGAACTGTTGCAATCTGGTTAAGCATGGTGCCACCATTTCACTATATAGCAGACTGTTCATCTACCAATCTTCGGTAAAGACAAACCCTTTCTGGACGTTTAATGAGCATGGACTATTTATTCTGTTCCGACAAGGGACCACTTTTGGACACAGGCTTTTGCTCAGGGGAATGAGAGGATGCAAGGCCAGCAGGAACAGACAGCGTGTTGGATAAGTGCTCTATTATCTCCTATTTTTATCTGGAGCCTGGAGACTAGCTGTAATTAGCCTGTATATGTGTAGAGGCCATCTACTATATAACATTCTAGATTAACTATATATCATTCTACAACATTGGTTCAGAGTTTTAGGAATAGGTAATATGAGGGGCACAGAGGTGATTATATGAAAACATTATAGCACTCTTTTGGGGGGGGTTATCAGAAATGGTCCTCTCCAAACAGGATAGTGCACTAAACCTGGAGTCAAATAAGAGAACCAGAGCCTAAGCTAAGTAGAAGCGTGGGTTTGATAATAAAGGTGGCAGTGTCTCCACCCAGGACAGGGCTTCTGTGAACAGAGTGGATTCCCTTCCTGGGAAATTAAAGTGGAGTTCCACCCTAAAGTGCAAGCTCCACTTATCTGCCTCTTCCCCTCCCCTCCGGTGCCACATTTTTCACCTTTTGGGGGGAGCAGGTACCTGTTTCCCTACTTCTGAAAAATCTCACCACAGCGAGATCACACGGAAGTTCAGCCCCCCTCCTCCTTCCCCCGCCACGAGCCATTCAGAAAGCGCATGCGCAGTAGGGAACCGGCTGTGAAGCCACAAGCTTCACTGCCGGTTTCCCTTACAAGCAATGGCGGCGGCAGCACCCGAGAGCCGATGGAAACAACATTGCTGGATTCCAGGACAGGTAAGTGTCTTAATATTAGAAGTCAGCAGCTACAGTATGTGTAGCTGCTGACTTTAAATTTTTTGCTGGGGGGGGGGGGGGTGGAACTCTGCTTTAACTAATAATATAATCAAAGTAATTGGGAGCATTGGAACTTATGCAAACCAGCATATAACATAAATCATAAGTATCTAGGTGCACAAAAGTACATAAATAATACAAGCTTTATATAAGAAAATATTAATAATAGTACATACATCCAATGTACAAACAGGTACTATCAGCAAAGAGCAAAACAAGACTCCCGGTGAAGCTGTGAACATATACCTGCATATATACAGTTACTAATAGTGTTTTTTTCCAGGTAAATGTTGCAGCAAAGTTCAGATTGTGATGCAACATCAATATTTGTATTGGAGACCTGAAGACAAGATCAGCAGGGATGGGGAGACCCTCCAACTGTTTTCCAATAAGCCTGGAATGCAGATTCTCACCTGCAGAAACCATAGTGCGGCACTGGAACTCAGAGTAACTCTTAGAGTAACTACAGAGTAACCGATCCACTCTGCATCAGTCCTCAGTAGCTTCTAATCGGTCATGCAGCCGAGCCTCTAACTACCAGAAGTGGCCATGGGATGTCTAACTTGGCTCTAGCCTATGCTGGTTATTGAGCCTTACGTTAAAACTATCTTAAGAATCCCAGACGACTGAGACGAGAATTGACAGGGTTAACTTAAATAACAGAAGCTGCATATAAACTCTATTGCAATAAAAAGCTTCACCTACTAATAAACTGGAAGGTGACCACTACATACATGCAGTAGCACAGACCTAGCTATCTGGCACCGTACATGTGAGATAATAACAATAGGACAGATAAATGTCTGTCTGTCACAAGGATTTAGAGACACACCCAAGCATCTATGTGCAGCAGCAGTTAAACTATTAGAAGTTAGGAATACTTGCCTAATAGTCTCTGCTTCTGGTCTGGGTGAAATACAACAGCAACGAAAGCACCTGTGTGTATAAGATCATGCAATTCAGTTCTGTCTGTCTACTTCCTCGAATCTCCGCTTTATAGAACATCGCAGTCCTCTGATTGGGGTTTCTGACCCAACTAACAGGGACAAGAAGTACCTGTCTGAAACCAACTGTGTGGTAATTACAAGCAAAAGCATTGTCATTTTCAGAGAGAAACCTCATGTACAATTAGCAACATATGAACACCCTTACCCTTATTACAATTAAAAGCAAATGAAAGCTAATGGACAGAGGGGTGGCTGTGGACGTGGTTTATTTGGATTTTGCAAAAGCGTTTGATACAGTTCCGCACACACGGCTCATGTGTAAGTTAAAGTCTACAGGCTTGGAAATATCAGTTTGTAAATGGATAGAAAACTGGCTAAAAGACAGAATTCAGAGAGTAGTGGTTAATGATTCTTACTCTGAATGGTCTAAGGTTATCAGTGGTGTACCCCAAGGTTCAGTGCTGGGACCCTTACTCTTTAATATCTTTATAAATGATATTGGGTCTGGGATCAAAAGTAACATTTCTGTCTTTGCAGATGACACCAAGCTATGCAGTGGAATAACGTCCTTACAGGATGTCTACAATTTACAAGCCGACCTCAAAGCACTGTCTAATTGGGCGACTATGTGGCAGATGAGGTTTAATGTTGAGAAATGTAAAGTTATGCACTTGGGGGCTAAGAATATGCATGCATCATACATGCTAGGGGGAGTACAACTGGGGGAATCTGTAGTGGAGAAGGATCTGGGGGTTTTGGTAGATCATAAGCTCAATAATAGCATGCAATGCCAAGCTGCGGTTTCCAAAGCGAGCAAAGTTCTTTCTTGTATTAAGAGAGGTATGGACTCCAGAGAGAGAGATATCATTTTGCCCCTGTTCAAATCATTAGTAAGACCTCATCTGGAATATGCCGTTCAGTTTTGGACACCAGTTCTCAAAAAGGATATCGGGGAACTGGAGAAAGTGCAGAGAAGGGCAACCAAACTGATAAGAGGCATGGAGGAGCTCAGCTATGAGGAAAGATTAGAGGAACTGAATTTGTTCACTCTTGAGAAGAGGAGAATAAGGGGGGATATGATCAACATGTTTAAATATATAAGGGGTCCATATAATGAACTTGGTGTTGAGTTATTCACTTTACGGTCAACACAGAGGACAAGGGGGCACTCTTTACGACTGGAGGAAAAGAGATTTCATCTCCAAATACGGAAAGGTTTCTTCACAGTAAGAGCTGTGAAAATGTGGAATAGACTCCCTCCAGAGGTGGTTCTGGCCAACTCAGTAGATTGCTTTAAGAAAGGCCTGGATACTTTCCTAAATGTACATAATATAACTGGGTACTGACAATTATAGGTAAAGTTGATCCAGGGAAAATCCGATTGCCTCTCTGGAATCAGGAAGGAATTTTTTCCCCTGCTGTAGCAAATTGGAGCATGCTCTGCTGGGGTTTTTTGCCTTCCTCTGGATCAACTGAGGGTATAGTATTGGGTATATTGGATTGTACGTTTTTTGTTTTTTTTGTTTTTTTGTTTTTTATGGTTGGACTGGATGGACTTGTGTCTTTTTTCAACCTGACTAACTATGTAACTATGTAACTAATTACCACAAGAAACTGCTTAGTGCATACCAGCGGTTTATACAGTAAATAATCAACTGATATCACTCACTTCAAGCAGTTTGGACCAGTGAAAGACATTTACTAAATGTTATTTTGTTTTGCGGGCTAGGTTATAAATATGCTGGGAAAACTTTTGTTTGTGCTGTGCAAAGCCCTTCCATGTGCACCCTTCTTCAAAAGCTAGTTATAAATTGAGGTGGTTGCCATTTGTGTATAGCTTGCTCGCTGCAATTGGTGTGGGGACACATTGGATGCCTTCAGCTGCTGTTGTGCTTTTTGTTGTGCTTTTAATATGTCCCTGCACTTGCCTCCAGGCACACCTGCCCTCAGTTTATGCACCATTATATATGCTCCAATATGGAGAATCTCAAATATTAGAGTTAGGACTGCACAGAGGAGCCATGACGAGGCCATGCGGCTTCCATATGTATATTTGCAAATAGGTGCAACTAAAAACCTCTGTTTTAAACACTATTTGTTAGACAGTGTAGTTTGAGTTTTTTTACAGGCCAGCTGACAAGTGTGCTAGAAATGTTTTTGTTTGTTTGTGCTGTGCAAGCCCTTCCATGTGCACCTTACTTCAATAGCTAGTTTTAACCTTGGTGGTTGTCATTTTTCTATACATTTACTACATGAACAGCAAGACTGACTAGGCAAGACATGATATACGATGTAGCGGCTACTTACCTTACTCAGTTCAGCGATACATCCCCTGTGGTGCACAGTAACACCAGCTTCCTAGTTTTACCTCTGGTGTCATGGCTGTAGCCAATCAAGCAAGTCTGTGTCACTTGGCCATGTGCAGACATTCATACAGCATTTGTCTATGATGTTGCAAAATCCCAAGCTGCTACTGAAAGTATGCTCCTGTGCACACCATCTGTCGGCTCCTTCCTCGCTGCACTATTTTCATTTATTAGCTTATTTGAAGGTGTTGTGTAATTGGCCTTGAGTGTTCAGCTGCAATTATTAGTATTTACTCAGGATTGTTTGCGCTGATTATTTTTTGTTTATATGCATCTCCTTGCTCCCCTTCACTTCCAAATTTCTGTATCATCCATTCTACAACCATCTTGTCTGAGCTATCAACACACTAATAACAACCTTCTCAACCCCTTAGAGTCCGGCCTTCACTCATACAACTTCATAGAAACTGCCCTCCCAAAACTCAAAAACAACTACTAACTGCTAAAACTAACGGCCACTACTCTATATTCCATTCCTTTGATACAGTTGACTATCCACTCCTCCTCAAAAAACCTCTATACCCTTGGCTTCCAAGACTCTGCTCTTTCCTGGTTCTCCTCCTACTAAGTGGTCCTTCAATGTCAGCTTCAGCTGTCAACGTCAGCTCCTCCCGTGCTGACGTGCTGACGTTCCGCGTGTACCGTCTGCAGGACGGGTGTTCGCCTTAGCCGGCTGGCTGATTGCTATTTGCTGTTTTATTTCTACTACAACGTAAGTGCTCTTTTAAATTTTCTAATAAACGCAAGTTATCAGGATTACGCTATGTCGATTCCTTTTCTTTTCCTGGGGAACCCCTGAGTGTTATCCATTCTGGCATCTTGGAATTGTATGCCCAATTGATCCATGCTGTGACTGATCCCTCCGTGAGGCTTGGTGGATTACTGCCCCCCAGTTATTCCTCCTGGATAAAGGCCCCGACCGGGTTAAGGTCGCAAGCTTTTTGGGCTTGCCTTGTGGTAAGCGTGCATTTTATTTAGTGTCACCACAGCGGTGCAGTGGAGGAATTATTTACTTATTTTCCTTATTGAATTATCACAATGTCGACAGATTTGGGCTTAAGGCTCTTCACATGCATCTAGAAGGACAATTTTGCTTATATGTTTTTTATATGATTTTTCACACATGATCATTTATGCCATATACTTTACATATTTTCTATCCTGGTGTTTATCAATATTTAATGTTTTGTCACTAATGGTATTAGCGCTGCTACTTTTTATTTGATATGTTTTTGTGTGTATCCCGCATTTAGCGGCTGCTCTTATTGGTATTTCTATATTTTTTTAGGTTTTGGTTTTTTTAATTACTAATGAAGGTCAATCTTTGTGTCACTATTTGCACGGTTTAGTTCAACATTATACAGCTCTGTATTTTCTCCATCCCAGCTTCCAATATAATCTCTGTGCTGAGGACACCCAGGTCTATCTCTTTTCCTCAGCTCCCCTATTTAGATTCCATACACATCACTAATTTACTTCCTGACATACAGTATCTCACAAAAGTGAGTACACCCCCTCACATTTTTATAAATATTTTATTATATATTTTTATGTAACTGGCAACACTGAAGAAATGACACTTTGCTACAATGTAAAGTAGTGAATGTACAGCTTGTATAACAGTGTAAATTTGCTGTCCCCTCAACTCAACACACAGCCATTAATGTCTAAACCTCTGGCAACAAAAGTGACTACACCCCTAAGTGAAAATGTCTAAATTGGGCCCAAAGTGTCAATATTTGTGTGGCCACCATTATTTTTCAGCACTCCTCCACTCCTCCATGATGAGATCACAGAGCTAGTGGATGTTAGAGACCTTGAACTCCTCCACCTTCTGTGTGAGGATGCCCCACAGATGCTCAATAGGGCTTAGTTCTTTGAGTTCTGGAGACATGCTTGGTCAATCCTTTACCTTTACCCTCAGCTTCTTTAGCAAGGCAGTGGTCATCTTGGAGGTGTGTTTGGGGTCGTTATCATGTTGGAATACTGCCCTGCGGCCCAGTCTCCAAAGGAAGGGGATCATGCTCTGCTTCAGTATGTCACAGTACATGTTGGTATTCATGGTTCCCTCAATGAACTGTAGCTCCCCAGTGCCGGCAGCACTCATGCAGCCCCAGACCATGACACTCCCACCACCATGCTTGACTGTAGGCAAGACATACTTGTCTTTGTACTCCTCACCTGGTTGCCGCCACACGCACTTTACACCATCTGAACCAATTAGGTTTATCTTGGTCTCATCAGACCACAGGACATGGTTCCAGTAATCCATGTCCTTAGTCTGCTTGTCTTAAGCAAACTGTTTGTGGGGTTTCTTGTGCATCATCTTTAGAAGAGGCTTGCTTCTGGGATGACAGCCATGCAGACCAATTTGATGCAGCATGCGGCGTATGGTCTGACCCCCCACCCCTTCAACTTCTGCAGCAATACTGGCAGCACTCATACGTCTATTTCCCAAAGACAATCTCTGGATATGACGCTGAGCAAGTGCACTCATTGTCTTTGGTCGACCATGGCGAGGCCTGTTATGAGTGGATCCTGTCCTCTTAATCTGTTGTATGGTCCTGGCCACCATGCTGCAGCTCAGTTTAAGGGTCTTGGCAATCTTCTTATAGCCTAGGTCATCTTTATGTAGAGTAACAATTCTTTTTTTCAGATCCTCAGAGAGTTCTTTGCCATGAGGTGCCATGTTGAACTTCCAGTGACCAGTATGAGAGAGTGAGAGCGATAACACCAAATTTAACACACCTATGTGTCACATGACACCGGGGAGGGAAAATGGCAAATTGGGCCCAATTTGGACATTTCCACTTAGGGGTGTACATTTGCTGCCAGCGGTTTAGAGATTAATGGCTGTGTGTTGAGTTATTTTGAGGTGACAGCAAATTTACACTGTTATACAAGCTGTACACTCACTACTTTACTTTGTAGCAAAGTGTAATTTCTTCAGTGTTGTCACATGAAAAGATATAATAAAATATTTACAAAAATGTGAGGGGTGTACTCACTTTTGTGAGATACTGTATCATATGAACGTCACACCACTTCACTTTCCCAAATTTTTCCAAAACTGAGCTCATATTATATCCTCACCCCACCTTCCTCATGTCCCCTTCCGCACCTTTTTCATTGAGGTGAATAGCACAATTATCAGTTCCTCTCCTCATGACTGAAATCCAGATGTAATCGTGGACTCTGATTTCTGCTTTCGACCCGCATCAAATCACTGACCAAAAATTGGCATTTCAATCCCTGTAAAATTTCAGAAATTCGTCCTTACTTAACAAATGACCCAAAAAAGCCACCAAATTACTCCCCATTGTTATCTCTTACCTCAACTATTGCAACTTCCTACTTGTTGGCTGACCTTTACACAGCTATTCCTCCCTACAGCCCTGTTCACAGCAGAACACAGTGTGAGAAACCCTTGTTCTGTCCGTGTTTCCCACATTGCGTTCAAAACGCACTGCAGTTGTGATCTACAGCTGATATTGTAAACTTAACAACACCCCAAACACAGGTCGTAATCGCAGAAGTACCATGCCACCTGGTTGCAGTGCACTTCCAAAAGTAGTGCATGCACTATTTTTGGTGTGGTGCAGTGTGATTTGAGCCCATTCAAAATGAATGGGTTCAAAATGCACTGCACTGAACCACATATGAATTGCACAGCCTATGAACCGCAGCTCGTTCCTGTGCAATTGTTGGTGTGAACCGCTCCTCAGCCTATAATTAATGTTGCTGACAGACTTATCTACCTTATCAACTGTTCAGTAGCCAACACCCCTCTCCGTTCTCCCAAAACCAACTGCTCTCTCATTGACTCCTTGTTCACTTTCCTCCAGGATTATTCTAGAATCTCTCTCATCTTCCTGATTTTCCTACCCTAATCTGTCTGGCTGTCTTTTACTCTGTCTGCCTTTAGGTGATCCCTGAAAACAAATCTCTTTGGGAAGCCTATCCTGCCTCCATCTAAAAACGATATGTTTACTTTCTCCTTTAGCTGATCTCTCACAGTTATTACCTTTTGCATCACTTGCCCCTCACTTTTAAATTATAAGCTTTCACAAGCACACAAAGACATTTCTGTGACGAGTCCATGTTTGTGCAGCTTTCATTAATCTGCACTATAAGCATGTTTTTTGCCATCCTGACCCCGCTTTGCATTATTTCTTCTAACTGTGCCCCTGTTTAGTAAAACTGCAAGTTACAGTTACTCTCTGTATGATCATCTGGATGATTGCCCATTCTGTTAAATGTATTTATATGATAGTTAGCCCAGATGACACAAACCTGTCTGACCGGCTGTGAGGCTGGATTCACATCTATGCATTATTAGTGCTTTCTGCATTTTGCAGATTTGCACTACAGAACGTATTCCATAGGAAACCATGTTAGATGGACTGTAGTGCAAATCTGCAAAATGCAAAAAGCACTAAAACTGCATAGGTGTGAATCCAGCCTGAAAGAGGACAGGCAGGCAGGCAGGCAAAGGGCAGGGTAAGAGAGCATGCAAAGCAACATTGGCAAGAGCAGAAAAGGTTGTCAGGATTTGAAAGCCACTAAATGTTTGTAAATGTCAGCATTAAAAGAATCAGGGCAGTTGGGACTGAATTCTATTCATGAGTGTATGTGATAGGTACACACTGAGCACATGTGCACCCTATTGTGTCTTTGGGGACACCTGAACAGCCACCAGCCCTGTAATTGTACTCAGAAAGGGACAATTCTGTGCATAGGCAAAATGTGCCATGTAATTATTACCATGCTGTGTTTCCAAGAAAAGAGTGAAATCCCCAAGGTCAGCCAAGAGTAATTATTTTCTGGAAATCTAGAACTCACATCTGGGAATTGAAGTAAAGAAAGTGAGCAGTGTATATTACTGCTACAAACTGCAGCTTGCATCTCACGCAGCGCCTGACCTGAAATAATACATGATAATATTCCCTAGCTGATCCTTAATTAAATTGTTATTTACTAAACTGTTTAAACTACTGGTAATCATTAACGGCTACTAACTAGAACATATGCTAATGAATGCCATTTAGTGAAATAAATTCCCTGGGAGATTTGTATCCTCAAATGAGATCAGATAAAGTGATTATGAAATATCAGTTGACTTCACTTTAAAATGGCAACAATGAACAAAGTAAAGGGCCACTAAGCCAAAAAGCAATAATACACAATTTCTGGTATCATAAAGCTTCAAGAATTAAATTGGAGCTCCACCCAAAAGGGGAAGCTCCACTTGTCTGCCCCCCCCCCTTCTGCTGCCACATTTGCCACCTTTTGGGGGAGAGGGGGAGCAGGTACCTGGTTTGACAGGTACCTGCTCCCACTAATGGCCCCTCTCCTCCTTCCCCCACAGCCAGCCCATTCACGAAGCTGCAAGGCCTTCGGTGCCGGTTTCCTTTAGGCTAGATGGCCGCACCAGAACCTGATAGCCGATTCAAGAATCGGCTTGAGGAGGACAACGCTGGATTCCTGGACAGGTAAGTGCCCTAATATTAAAAGTCAGCAGCTACGGTATTTGTAGCTGCTGACCTTTATTTTTTCTGAAGGTCCCTCTCCTCCTTCCCCCACAGCCGGCCCATTCACAAAGCTGCAAGGCTTCGGTGCCGGGTTCCTTTAGGCTAGATGGCCGCCCCAGCACCTGATAGCCGATTCAAGAATCGTCTCGGGTGAGGATTGGATTCCTGGACAGGTAAGTGCCCTAATATTAAAAGTCAGCAGCTACAGTATTTGTAGCTGCTGACCTTTATTTTTTTCTGAAGGAACCTGGAGCTCCTCTTTAAACTTGTGCTTTACCAAGCTGTCACCTTAAATCTCTGGCAGATATACATCACAAAAATACAGACATGGGTCTGTAAAATGCTGAGGTGTGCTTAGTGTCCTGGTGGCCATCCTGCAGCTCAATGGCCACATGGTGGCCTTTTGGCATTTATTCTGCAGCCCTTGGGCCCCATAAATCTGGAGTGGGAGCAGGAGCATCAATTTATAAAGGGGTAACAGCAGGATCTTTACCAACCTGATGTTATATGTGCCTGCCCCTCACTGCTTCTGCAGCATGTCTCCAATTTCCAACCAAACCTAGCACAGTCACTGACCACTAACCTCTAATGCCGCGTACACACGGTCGGACTTTTCAGCTACAAAAGTCCAACGGACGCTGACGGACTAAAGCTGGCTGGTAATCCGATCGTGTGTGGGCTTCTCCGGACTTTCAACGTACTTTTTTAGCCTCAAATCCGACGTACTTTAGATTTGAAACATGCTTCAAATCTTTACGTCGTAACTACGACGGACCCCGAAATCCGCTCGTCGGTGTGCTAGTCCGACGGACAAAAAGCCACGCTAGGGCAGCTATTGGCTACTGGCTATCAACTTCCTTATTTTAGTCCGGTGTACGTCATCACGTACGAATCCGTCGGACTTTTGTGTGGTCGTGTGTAGGCAAGTCCGTTCGTTAGAAAGTCTGCAACAAGTCCGCCGCAAGTCCGCCGAAAGTCTGTCGGACCGGCTGTCGGACTTTTGTAGATGAAAAGTCCGACCATGTGTACGCGGCATTACAGTCCTTTTTAGAAATACATAAACTGAACATTATATGTGTGTCCTGTTAGTGATATCAGGGACCCCTTATATCTCATACGTTGACAACCACTACCTGAGGGATCACTCATTGCAGTGCCATTTATTGCAGTGCTGTTCACACACATATGAATGTAAACACGGATCAGGGGTGCCTATATGTAAAAATGTTTGCCATTATTTTATGTGTCATTATTCATTGTTAAATCTAAACTTATGTTCTGTAGGGGCTTTTAAAGTGTCACCTATGGAAAATTTAAGGTATCACTGTTTGTCACCATTTCATGGGTGCACTAATTTTAAGACTTGGCATGTTAAGTACAGTGCCTTGCAAAAGTATTCACCCCCTTGGTATTTTTCATATTTTGTTGCCTCACAACCTGGAATTAACATGGATTGTTTGACGATTTGCATCATTTAATTTACAGAACATGCCCACAACTTTGAATTTTTTTTTTTTTATTGTATTGCAAACAACAAATAGGACAAAATAACAGAAAAAGTCAATATGCATAACTATTCACCTCCCTAAAGTAAATACTTTGTAGAGCCACCTTTTGCGGCTATCACAGCTCCAAGTTACTTTGGATAAGTTTTTATGAGCGTGCCACATCTTACCAATGGGATTTTTGCCCATTCCTCCTTGCAAAACTGCTCCAGCTACTTCAAGTTGGATGGTTTGCGCTTGTGAACAGCAATCTTTAAGTCTGACCAAAGATTTTCTATTGGATTGAGGTCTGGGCTTTGACTAGGCCATTTCAACACATTTACATGTTTCCCCTTAAACAACTCAAGTGTTGCTTCAGCAGTGTTTGGGGTCATTATCCTGCTTAAAGGTGAACCTCCGTCCTAGCCTCAAATCACACACAGAGTGGTACAGGTTTTGCTCAAGAATAGCCCTATATTTAGCACCATCCATCTTTTCCTCAACTCTGACCAGTTTCCCAGTCCCGACTGCTGAAAAATATCCACACAGCATTATACTGCCACCACCATGTTTCACTGTGGGAATGGTGTTCTTTGGGTGATGTGATGTGTTGGGTTTACGCCAGACATAGCATTTTCTTTGGCCAAAAAGTTCAATTTTAGTCTCATCAGACCAGAGCACCTTCCTCCATACATTTTGGGAGTCTCCCACATGCCTTTTCGCAAACTCAAAACGTGCCATTTTGTTTTTTGCCTAAAGTAATGGCTTTCTTCTGGCCACTCTGCCATAAAGCCCAACTCTATGGAGCATACGGCTTATTGTCGACCTATGTACAGATACTCCAGTCTATGCTGTGGAACTCTGCAGCTCCTCCAGGGTTACCTTAGGTCTCTGTACTGCCTCTCTGATTAATGCCCTCCTTGCCTGGTCTGAGTTTTGGTATGCGGCCATCTCTTGGCAGGTTTGCTGTTGTGCCATGTTCTTTCCATTTGGTTATGATAGATTTGATGGTGCTCCTAGGGATCTTTAAATATTTGGATTTTTTTTATAACCTAACTTTGACTTCTCAACAACATTGTCCCTTACTTGTTTGGAGAGTTCCTTGGTCTTCGTGGCAGTGTTTGGTTAGTGGTGCCTCTTGCTTAGGTGTTGTAGCCTCTGGGGCCTTTCAAAAAGGTGTGTATATGTAATGACAGATTATGTGACACTTAGATTGCACACAGGTGGAAATCATTTCACTAATTATGTGACTTCTGAAGGTAATTGGTTGCACCAGAACTTTTTTATGGGCTTCATAACAAAGGGGGAGAATACATACGCACATGCCAATTATCAGTTTTTTATTTCTGAAAAATAGTTTTATGTATATATATTTTTTTGTTTTATGTGTATATTTTTTTTACTTCACCAACTTAGACTATTGTGTTCTGATCCATCACATATATTTCAGATTAAAAAAACATTGAACTAAAGGCTGTAATGTAACAAAATAAAAGCCAGGGTGGGTGAATACTTTTGCAAGGCACTGTATCTGTTTACTCAATGCAACCTCATCTTTTATATCTTACCACAAAATGAATCAATAGATTCTGTTTTTGTGCCCTAAAATTACCTTTAGTGTATTTTTTACTGAACGTTTGCATTTGCTAAACCATTGCACTAATATCATGTGAAATAAAACATTTGAGTTACCACCATTTTTTCTCCTAGGTCTCTCTTTTCAGAAAATGTATAATGTTTGGGGGTTTTAAGTAATCTATGGGCTTAAAATTATTTTTTAAACCTGCGTTTCAAGGGGCACACCTGTATGATGTGCTACAGCAAAAGTGACATTAAAAAAAACACATTGCTGCAGCTCCTTCCCCACCAGCTTCTGTGTGTAAACAATGCAGCTGGGGAATCCTGTGTACCATCACATACTGTATGTAAATCAGCTTTTGTAACTCTCATCTAAAGCCCACTGCACCCTTAAAAATCATCATAATGTCACATGCCCCACTGACTCCAATGATTTTGCCAAATGGCAAACGTTTAGCAATATGACACAATGTTCAACTACTGTATACAGGACAACCATCAGAAATTTCTGGGCCCCTTATACAGCTTTAGGCCTGGGCCCTTCTCGAGCATGACCACCAACATTCCCCAGGGCTTGCCCACGGGCCATTATACCGAATTCGCACACCGGCCACCCCACCTGTACGCACTCAGCCCCCCTTAATCCTGTATATATGTCAGCCTTCCTCACACCTGTATATATGTCAGCCCCCCCCCTACACCTGTATATATGTCAGCCCCCCCACACACACCTGTATATATGCCAGCCACTCACACACACACCTGTATATATGTCAGCCCCCCTCACACCTGTACATATGTCAGCCCCCCCACACACCTACACACACACACACCTGTATATATGTCAGCCCCCCTCACACCTGTATATATGTCAGTCCTCTCACACACCTGTATATATGTCACCCCCCCACCAACCTGTATATATGTTAGCCCCCCCACACACCTGTATATATGTCAGCCCCCCACACCTGTATATATGTCAGCCCCCCACACACCTGTATATATGCTACCCCCCACACACACCTGTATATATGTCAGCCCCCTCACACGTGTATATATGTCAGCCCCCCCACACACACCTGTATATATGTCAGCCCAGACCCCCCCACACACACACACACCTGTATATATGCTATCCCCCCACACACACCTGTATATATGTCAGCCCAGACCCCCCCACACACACACACCTGTATATATGCTAGCCCCCCACACACACCTGTATATATGTTAGCCCCCTCACACCTGTATATATGTCAGCCCCCCGACACCTGTATATATGTCAGTCCCCCCCACACACCTGTATATATGTCAGCCCCCCCCCTACACACACACACACACACACCTGTGTACAGTGCCGGCTGGTGCTCAAAATTTTTCGGGGGGCACAAACAAACTGAAAAATTCAGAAAAAAAACATCAATTGCAGCCTCACTGTGCCCATCAAACGCAGCCAATGTGCCCATCAAACGCAGCCACTGTGCCATCGAACGCAGCCACTGTGCCCATCAAATGCAACCACTGTGCTCATCAAATGCAGAGCTACCACTGTTCTATCAAATGCTACCACTGTGCCCGATAAATGCCGCCACTGTGCCCATTTAAAAGTTAACACTGTGACCCCCCCCCCCCCGCCTGCTTGCTGTCTGCCTGGCACTTACCCTATCTCAGTGGGGCAGCTGGTGACGGCGGCGAGCTGCGTCCTCCATGTGTCTCCTCTCCTCCTCCTGATAGGCGTCCAATCATAGCACCTGTTTTTTTAGCCAATCAGGTGACGAGTAACACACCTGCGCTTCCTGATTGGCAGAGAGGCGGTTCAGTGTTAGAAAAGCAAATGTTCATTTCTAACACACCTTGGTAAATTGCGAGCACAATGCTCTGCGCTCGCAGTTCACCTTTTTTTTAAGCCTATTAGAGCCTATGGCTCTAATCAGGTGCTTTAAAAATACACACCCGCTGCTGTAATTTAGGCGCCCGGAACCCAAAAAGGGGCTGGACGCCTGAATAGGGTGTGGCTACAGCAGCCATGGACAGATTCATGCAATGCAATGCGGTGGACTTGCACATAGTAGCCAGAGGTGGCAGTAAAGAGCTTGATGTCTGAGCTCAATGCTACAGAGAGCATACGCTGTGAGATCGTTTCTGTAATGCACAGCATGGCTCCCTTTCCCGGCCTGCCTTCTTCTGGCCCGGGTGGGCCCTTACAGTTGTAACGGCTGTCCCTCCCTGATGGCGGCCCTGACTGTATATGACAGCAAAGTGAAAACTCATCCATAGTCCTCATTTGCACAACAAAAGCTTTTTATAACTCTTTTAATTCGTTTTGGAAAGTATATACCAAAATGCAAAAAACGACACTCCTATTGCAAGTGTAACTCTTACTCCCAAAGGAGCTGCTGGAAATTTGCCCAGGTTTTTCCCCAGTGGATTGCCCCACAGCCAGGCACACAATCTCAGCCACACTTTTCCTCAATAACCAATCTAGGGGTGTTGTTTTTGTTGTTTTTATTTTTGGAGAACTTGGATAGGGATGAGGGAATTGAGTGGGATACTCCAAAAACATAAATATGTACAGGTTGAGGACAGTCAGTGCACTCCTTTCGGTAAAGGTGAAGCAGAAGTGCTTGCATATAGCAAATTGTGGACTTGGCTTTGCAGTGAAAACAGTTAAATGTAGAGCTGAAGTAAAAGTCCTTGCATATAGCAAACTGTGGACTTGGCTTCCAGAAGAAGCAGACTTCTTTCTTTAGAGCACTAAGAGCAGAGTCTCTTCACAAGGAATCAGACTAAGCTCTTCATGACACCAGCTGGTATCCCCCTTGAACAAACACACAGCTGATTCTCTAGCACAAGAGGGGTGACAGCAACCCAAAAGTCTCTAAGATCTTTCATAGCAGTCTGTACTCACAAAATGTCCAGGGACAGTTGGTTGCCTCCTTTCAACTTCCAAACAACACCTTTCTTAAGTGATACTAGACTAGATACTCAGCAGACAGCCCCTCAGTCAGCCCTCCTTAGCATCAGCATACAGGCCCTCAGGTTACCCATATAAGGCCTCACGAACAACAAGCACATGGCAGCAGCCCTCCAGGCTGGACTGATCCTCCATAAGAAAAGCTCAGTCTCCCCGAGTATTTATGCAGTTTCCCAGCAGCCTTCAGTGTCCTGCTCCCTGAGATTGGCCAGGGCTACATAAATATCCATACTGCCATCTGCTTAGCTCCACACCTATGTTCCAGAGAATTTTCACAGCTCTCTGGAAAGCAGAGGGAGCATTTCAGACTGGCAGCGGCTGAGACACTGAAATGACCTAATTAATCAGCTGCACTGATTACAGTGAGCATAACTAAATTTACCTAACACAATAATTTCAGCCGCACTGGTTACCGAGGGGCAAGCTAAATTTACCTAACAAAAACACACCCATCTCCACTGAACACAGTGAGCCAGTACTAAATCTAACTAATCCTATCACTTATCTAGGAGTATGCTACACAAAGGATGTCTTTATTTTGACTCAAGCTCTGAGTAAAATTTTGGGAAAACGGCGAGACACAAGCATGATTTGACATTTGAAAGGCTATGGGATTGTACACCCCATTAACACCCATCATTGCCCTGCACCAGGGGCTGACTGGTAACTTTTGGCCCAGGGGGCAAGTACAACTCAGAGGTCCATGGTGCAGCAACTCAGCCCCCCTCCCATTCTCCCACTTTCCTGCCTCCTCCCAACTGCCATCCCAGGCTGAAGCTCCACACCAGGTAATCTCTGCTTACCTGTCGGGTCGGGCTGAACAGCACCTTCTGCACCGACTCTGGGTTCCTGAACTGTCCATCGGGGGGGCAGCCGAGGGCTGCAGTGGGAAGATGAGGCAGCCTCTGCTCTGATACGGTGTATGCATCCATGCTTTGGGGGGGGGACTGCGCTTTGTCCTTATCCCGTACCTGGTAGAACACTGGCAAGGACACTTTACTCCTCTTGACCAGGAAGCCTTTAGGCATGTCTGCAAGGCCGGTGCAAGGATTTTTGTCTACTCAGGTAAAGGTCCATTTTACTGCCCCCCCCCCCCCCCCCATCCACAAAGCAACTCCCACCACCACAATATGGCATACACTTTATTTGCACTCCAGTGTGTGAGGGAGTGGGGTTATGCATTCCCTGCTTCCCCTCACTGGCTACAGGCAGTTGGCAGGTGAGGCAAACTAAAACTTCAATGCTGTGTGCGGTAGGAGAGAAGGCATAGCATTAAGCCGGGTACACATGGAACAGTCAACCCAGCTGGCTGAATAAAAGAAAACTTACAGATTGCCATACTAACACATCTGATGTTAGTACAGCGATCTCCCTGCAGAGCTATTGTGTTCTGACAGGGGGACGGCCCCTCCGTCATGACACACATCAGTGCTGTGAGCACTGATTGGATGCTGTTTTTCCAGCATGCTCCTGAGACTGGCTTCTGTGGGACAGGGAGCTGTACACACGGGCCAAAAGTCAGATGGTTCCTGCTGAAACGATCGTTTTCAGACAATTTTTGGCCTATGTGTACCCAGCTTAAGGGAATGAAAGACAAGTATATAAAAAATTTGAATTCCCAGCAAGTGGCTGGGGATTCAGATTTTACCAACCCCATGGCCCTTTCACACTAGGAATGGAACGTGATTCACATGCAGTTCTGTGCTGTGCAATTTCATTGCACCGCACCAAAAGTAGTGCATGCACTACTTTTTGAAATGCGTGGTAACTGGACCGCAGGGTACTATTGAAATCCAGTGGCAGCTGGTAGTTTCTTCTTTTGGGGGGGCAAAAAGCCAACCCCCCGGTCGCCCCCCCCCCCCCAGGAGTACAGCCGGCACATCTAGGAAGCGGGCCGCATGTCCGGCGGCTTTCTTCCTCCTCCTACGATGTGGATCATGGCGCCTTCCTCCGTGCACCCCCCTCGTCCTCCTCATAGGCATCCAACAGGATTGCCTGACCTTTCATCCAATTGGGAAACGGGTATCAGACCTGCGCTTCCTGATTGGCGGGGAGGCAATTCAGTGTTAGAAAAGCGAATATTCATTTGCTTTTCTAACACACCTGGGTGGGCTCTGAGCGCAATGCTCTGCGCTCTGAGTCCACCCTATTTTGAAGCCATGTAGACTATGGCTCTAATCAGGTGCTTAAAAAAAACACCCCCGCCGCTGTTATTCATGCGCCCAGTGTCCTGAAAGGGGCCAGACCCATGATAAGGGGGTGGCCGCGGCAGCCGTGGATAGATTCACACTATGCATGAATCTATCCATTAACCATATAGGGGGTGGCAAGGATAGATGGGGCGGTGCCCGTGCACCCTTAATGGACAGGCCGACCCTGATGAAATTCTTTGCAGGCAAACGACACTGCTTTTGCAACTGCATTTGGGGTGTCATTAACTTGCACTGACACTCGCAGCAGATTACAAGGGCAGTGCATCTGGAATGCAGTGCTGGAAAACGCATGGGAAGGTAGCTTGCCCACACCACATTCCTGTGTGAATGACCCTAAAACTATGAACCAGTCCAACTCTATCAAGGCTGGTACACATTGGAATACGGTGCGGGAAACCCCATTTCCCTGCACATTTCCCGCATTGCCCTTTCGATTTGCAGCAGGTGTCAATGCAAACTTCAGGACACCCCTTATGCAGGTTGCAATGGCAGTGCATTTGCCCACATTGGGTTGCATGTTCACTTTTACAAAGAAAATAATTAATGCACATTTTTTTGCAGGTATAAAAAAATATCCATTTATTATTATTTTGTTAGGGACCTGTAAAGCATTGCACCCACAAGCAGCAGATTGTGGGTGTAATGCCACAGTCCTGCGGATTGTTTGTTTATCTCTCTGCCCATACCTCCAATACAGGCAGGCAGTGATCAACAGCACTCTGGTAGTTCATTAAGAACTTTGCGGCTGCCGAGACTTGTAGTTTTCCCATTCACAGAATACTGTAAATGAATAATGCAGCTGGGTGGGTGCATTTTTTGTTTTGTAGGTGCCAGCTAGCAGGGGGAGGAGATCCCCCACAAGCTGTCAAAATGGGGACTTGGGAGGTGTGTGGGCTGGTGCATTTGGAACATGTTACACCCTGAATATAGGTGTAACATGTAACATGTTACAAAACGTATCCTTTAAAAGCACCACAGATGTACAAACAGGGGATGAGGGGATAAGAAGGGAGGGAGGCACCCAGGTCATGGGAGATTCTCTGGATATCATATATATAGGGTTTCAGGATTAGTGTGCTATTAATGACTTGGAGGAATTAGGGAGAGTGTCTGATTTAGGCATGGAGGATTGTGTACAATCACCTGTGAGGGCCCCCTTCAATCTGCGATCAGAATTCTATCCAGTTAATTCTAGAGGAAAGGTCTTGAATCAAGGTAAAGAAATGGTTGAAAAGAAGTTGACCAGATTAGCACTAGGGATGAGCCGAACACCCCGGGTTCACCCCGGGTTCGGTTTGCACTAGAACCTGCGAACGGACCGAAAATTTGCGCGAACTTTAGAACCCCATTGAAGTCTAAGGGACTCGAACATTCGAAATCAAAAGTGCTAATTTTAAAGGCTAATTTGCATGGTATTGTCCTAAAAAGGGTTTGGGGACCTGGGTCCTGTCCCAGGGGACATGTATCAATGCATCATGTATCAATGCAAAAAAAAGTTTTAAAAACGTCCGTTTTTTCGAGAGCAGTGATTTTAATGATGCTTAAAGTGAAAAAAAAAGTGAAATATTCCTTTAAATATCGTACCTGGGGGGTGTCTGGTGTCTATATTATGCCTGTAAAGTGGCGCGTGTTTCCCGTGTTTAGAACAGTCCCTGCACAAAATGACATTTTTAAAACTGCTTGCGGCTTTAATGTAATGTCGGTTCCCGGCAATATGGATGAAAATCAGTGAGACAATCGGCATGGGTACCCCCCCCCCAGTCCATTACCAGACCCTTTGGGTCTTGTATGGATATTAAGGGGAACCCCGCACCCAAATTAAAAAAAGGAAAGGCGTGGGGCCCCCAGGCCCTATATACTCTGAACAGCAGTATACAGGCGGTGCAAACAAGACAGGGACTGTAGGTTTGTTGTTAAGTAGAATCTGTTTGTAATTTTGAACTGGTACATTTTTAAAGTTTAGCTCCAGCTAAAAAATCTATTTTAAGCTTTTTGGAAAACATAGGGAAGGGTTATCACCCCTGTGACATTTATTTTGCTGTCTGTGTCTTCAGAAGATTTCACCTCACTTTCTGTCCCAATGACAAATGTTTTTTGACAATATGGGGTTTTTAGTGAAACAAGGATAGTTGATAAAGTATCAGTGGAGAGGAGACACGTTTTTCCCCATATTAACTCTTACAGGAGAGAATTTCCCTTCCTAGGGGTAGATTTCATCGCACTTCCTGTTGTCTCCTTCCGTTTGCAAGTAGGATTCGTTTGTAAGTTGGATGTTTGAAAGTAGAGGCCTGCCCTATATACTCTGCAGAAATTGGGGCCTTAGGTGTTGGTGTTGCCCCAACACTGTAAGCCCTCACAGTTACTCTTGGTGAGCGCAGGAATGGGCCCTGCTGTGAAATATTAGATCAAGAATTGTAATTACATGCCCCTGTTGAACAGGGTCAGAAAAACTGGGCCTTTGGTGGTGGGGGTGATGCTGGTGCCACAACACTGTAAGTCCTCACAGTTACTCTTGGTGGGCGCAGAAACGGGCCCTGCTGTGAAATATTAGATCAAGAATTGTAATTACATGCACCTGTTGAACAGGGGCAGAAAAATGGGGCCTTTGGTGGTGGTGGTGCTGGTGCCACAACACTGTAAGTCCTCACAGTTACTCTTGGTGGGCGCTGGAACGGGCCCTGCTGTGAAATATTAGATCAAGAATTGTAATTACATGCACCTGTTGAACAGGGGCAGAAAAATGGGGCCTTTGGTGGTGGTGGTGGTGGTGCTGGTGCCACAACACTGTAAGTCCTCACAGTTACTCTTGGTGGGCGCTGGAACGGGCCCTGCTGTGAAATATTAGATCAAGAATTGTAATTACATGCACCTGTTGAACAGGGGCAGGAAAATTGGCCTTTGGTGGTGGTGGTGTTGGTGCCACAACACTGTAAGTCTTCACAGTTACTCTTGGTGGGCGCAGAAACGGGCCCTGCTGTGAAATATTAGATCAAGAATTAAACAGGGGCTGAAAAATTGGGCCTTAGGCACTGGTGCTGGTGCCACAACACTGCAACCCCTCACAGATACTCTAGTTGGAGCGCAGGAACGAGCCCTGCTGCAAAGTATTGCATCAAAAATTGTGATTACACGCCCCTGCTAAACAGGGGCTGAAAAATTGGGCCTTAGGCACTGGTGCTGGTGTCACAACACTGCAACCCCTCACAGATATTCTAGTTGGAGCACAGGAACGAGCCCTTCTGCAAAGTATTGCATCAAAAATTGTAATTACACGCCCCTGTTAAACAGGGCCTGAAAAATTTACCTTAGGCACTGGTGCTGGTGCCACAACACTGCAACCCCTCACAAATACTCTAGTTGAGCACAGCAACTAACCCTCCTTGCAAAATATTGCATCAAAAATTGTAATTACACGCCCCTGTTAAACAGGGGCTGAAAAATTGGGCCTTAGCCACTGGTGGCGGCGCCCAGAACCAAAAATATTCTTACAAGCTATCAGCATGATCATTGAGGAGGAAGAGGATAGTCACTCAGCATAACAGGATAGTCACTCAGCATCAGCATAGGCAGTCTTGAAGGGATCTGACATTTCAAAAAAAATTATTCGGTTACATCAGCATCAGGTGCTTGGTAGCTGGTGGTGATCCAAGACTGATTCATTTTTATGAAGGTCAGTTGATCGAGTCGGTGGACAGGCACACCGTGTGATCAGTTACAAAGCCTCCAGCAGCACTGAATGTGCGTTCCGAAAGAACGCTGGATGCAGGACAGGCCAGTAGCTCAATTGCATACTGTGCAAGCTCTGGCCAGTGATCCATCCTCAAGACCCAGTAACCCAGAAGATTTTCGTGGGAAAGGTGTCCAAGTCAGATCTTGCCCCTAGGTATTCCTGCACCATGTAAAACAGACGCTGGCGATGGTTGCTGGAACCAATCATACCTTGGGGCTGCAGACTAAAAAATTGTCTGAACGTATCGGTCAGACGGCCACCTTCTCCACCGCTCCTTCTTTGACTGACCAAAGCCTCAGCAACACGTTGTCCAGGAACAGGAGTTTGTAACCTCCCAGTCTCTGGGAACGCATTGCACAGACCTTTCTGCAAGGCCTCCCAAAGATGTTTCATCCTCTGCTCCCTCTGCGATGGCAAGATAAGGTCTGCAACCTTACCCTTGTAACGTGGATCAAGGAGGGTTGCCAGCCAGTAACGTTCCCTCTCCTTGATACCATGAATATGAGGATCCTTCCGCAGGCTTTGCAGGATCAGGGAGGCCATGCAGCGTAGGTTTGCTGAGGCATTCGGACCGGAGTCCTCTTGGTCACTAAGGACGACACACAGCCACCTCCTCCCAGCCACGTACAAGTCCATGGGTTTCTTGAGACTGTAAATGATCCCTTGAAGACTGCTGCTGATGTTGAGTGCCAGGCTCCACCTCCATGCTGACACAATCCTCCTCCTCCTCCTCTTCCTGTGTGATTGGCGGGCACGCAGGAACACTGTCTGGATAAAGGGGGCCTTGAGAGGTAAGGAAGTCCTCCTCTTCCTACCTCTGTTCTGCCTCAAGTGCCCTGTCCATTATTCCATGCAGCGTGTGCTCCAACAGGTGGACAAGGGGGACAGTGTCACTGATGCATGCACTGTCACTGCTCACCATCCTCCTGGCCTCCTCAAATGGTGACAGGACAGTGCATGCATCCCTGATCATGGCCCACTGGAGTGGGGAAAAAAAACAAGCTCCCCTGACCCTTTCCTGGTGCCATAGTCGCACAGGTACTTATTGATGGCCCTCTGCTGCATGTGCAGCTGCTGCAGCATGGCCAACATTGAGTTCCACCTAGTGGGAATGTCACAGATTAGGCGGTTCTTGGGCAGGTTGAATTCCGTTTGGAGGTTAACCGGCCGAGCACTGGCATTATATGACCGGCGGAAATGCACACAGACTTTCCTGGCCTGCCTGAGGACTTCCTGTAAGCCCGGGTACCTGCCCAAGAACTGCTGCACCACCAAGTTAAGGACGTAAGCCAAACAGGGCACATAGGTCAGTTGTCCCTGTTGGAGGGTGGAGAGGAGGTTGGTGCCATTGTCGCAAACCACCATTCCTGGCTGAAGCTGGCATGGCGTCAACCACCTCTGAGCCTGCCCCTGCAGAGCTGACAGAATCTCTGACCCAGTGACGCTCCTGTCCCCCAAGCACACCAGCTCAAGCACCGCATGGCATCTTTTGGTCTGCGTACTTGCATAGCCCCTTGAACGCCTATGTAGCACCGCTGATTCCGAGGACATCGCACAGGAAGAGGCCATGGAGGAAGAAGAAGAGGAGGGGGTGGAGGAGAGAGGTGTATCAGAATCACCAGTAGTAGAATTTTGGAGGCGTGATGGCGGAACAACCTCCAACACGACTGCACCTTGTCCTGCATCCTTCCCAGCTGCCAGAAGAGTCCCCCAAAGCACCGTGAAAGATAAGTAATGTCCCTGTCCATGCCTGCTGGACCATGAGTCAGCAGTAATATGCATATTACCGCTGACCGCCCTGTCCAGCGAGGCCAAGACATTGCCTTTCACATGCCGGTAGAGAGCCGGAATCGCATTCCGTGAGAAAAAGTGGCGTTTGGAAACCTGCCACTGAAGAACCGCACATTACACAAACTCACGGAGGGGGGCAGAGTCTACCAACTGAAAAGGTAGCAGTTGAAGTGCTAGCAATTTAGCCAAGCTAGCATTCAACCGCTGGGCATGTGGATGGCTGGGAGCGAACTTCTTTCGGCGGTGCAGCAGCTGGGGCAGGGAAGTTTGCCCGGTACAATCTTACATTGCTGTACCGATAGCAGATTGCCCTCAAGTACTTGGCTGTGACACACCTAATTCTACACCTTCATTCCTCAGTGCAGGTCTCAGAGAGGACTGAAGGTATAGTGGGGTTGGAGATCCCAGCTAATGAGGAGCAAGGAGAGGTCCTCTTTGTTCTTTGGTGTGAGTCTTTTAGGTACGCTTGCCAACGAACTGCATGGCAGGTCAACATATGTCTGGTCAAGCATGTGGTGCCCAAGCGGGTGATGTTTTGGCCACGCGAAATACGCTTGAGACATATGTTGCAAATAGCAGTGGTGGGATCTGATGCACTCGTCTCAAAAAAGGCCCACACCAAAGAACTTTTGGAATAACACGCAGTAACATGCAGAGACAGCAGCGCCCTGCACATGCGGAGCTCTTTGGTGTGATGCAGTCGGTGTGCTGCCCTTAAGCTGGCCCTTGGAGGGCATCCTGCCTCGTTGGTGATGTGCCTCCTCCTCCTTTCTCCTATCAGGCACCCACAGGGAGTCAGTGACCTCATCATCCCCTTCCTCCTCATCACTGGAGCAAAGCTGGCAGTATGCTGCAGCTGGGGGAACATGACTGCCAGTTTGCTGTCCTTCTTGGGCACCCCCTCTGTCTGGGCTCACATTACTGCCTTCCTCTAGCTGAGTACCATCATCTGAGCCTTCAAAACGCTGGGCATCCTCCTGGAGCATGTACCCAACACTGTGGTCCAACAGTTCGGGGGACTCCTCAAGAGGACATGGTGGGGCTAGAGAAGGAATGACTGATGCCATTGAGCCGAGGGAAGAGGCCACATTGGCAGCTGCTTCGCCAGACAACGTACCCTGAGCCTGGGTGAGAGGGGATGAGGAGGATTAGGACGGCTTGGTCATCCACTCTACCAAGTCTTCCGCATGTTGCGGCTCAACACGGCCAGCTGCCGAAAAAAAAGGACAAGCGTGTCCCACGGCCACGTGCTGATAATTTTCCCCCTTGTCCATGACCAGCACTGTTGCCTCTAGACACAGAGCCTGCTTGCCCTCTTTTATTAGCTTGTGACTGTCTGCCTCTCCTTGTTGGCCTTCCAGACAAACTAATACCTGCACTGCAGTGAGATGTAGCTGCTCAAAACTGGGATGTATATATATACTGATTTTACAGCAGCTAGCAGAATACCTGCCTGTGGTATTAATAGGATCAGAAGAAGCACAGCAGCACTTGTCTTCAGGTAGCTATAGGTGCAACTGTGCAGGGTACACAGTACACTAACTGTAAATACTTCAAGAGCCTGCCTGTGCTGTAAATAGGATCAGAAGAAGCACACAAACACTTGTCTTCAGGTAGCTATACTGTAGGTGCAACTGTGCAGGGTATACAGTACACTGACTGTAAATACTTTAAGAGCCTGCCTGTGCTATTAATAGGATCAGAAGAAGAACACAAGCACTTGTCTTCAGGTAGCTATACTGTAGGTGTAACTGTGCAGGGTACACAGTACACTAACTGTAAATACTTCAAGAGTCTGCCTGTGCTATTAATAGGATCAGAAGAAGCACACAAGCACTTGTCTTCAGGTAGCTATAGGGGCAACTGTGCAGCGTACACAGTACACTAACTGTAAATACTTCAAGAGCCTGCCTGTGCCATTAATAGGATCAGAAGAAGAACACAAGCACTTTCTCTTTAGGTAGCTATACTGTAGGTGCAACTGTGCAGGGTATACAGTACACTGACTGTAAATACTTCAAGAGCCTGTCTGTGCTATTAATAGGATCAGAAGAAGAACACAAGCACTTGTCTTCAGGTAGCTATACTGTAGGTGCAACTGTGCAGGGTGCACAGTACAAGACTTCAAGAGCCTACCTGTGCTATTAATAGGATCAGAAGAAGCACACAAGCACTTGTCTTCAGGTAGCTATACTGTAGGTGCAACGTATACAGTACACTGACTGTAAATACTTCAAGAGCCTGCCTGTGCTTTTAATAGGATCAGAAGAAGAACACAAGCACTTGTCTTCAGGTAGCTATACTGTAGGTGGAACTGTGCAGGGTGCACAGTACACTAACTGTAAATACTTCAAGAGCCTGCCTGTGCTATTAGTAGGATCAGAAGAAGAACGCAAGTACTTGTCTTCAGGTAGCCATAGGTGCAACTGTGCAGAGTACACAGTACACTAACTGTAAATACTTCAAGAGCCTGCCTGTGCTATTAATAGGATCAGAAGAACCACACAAGCACTTGTCTTTGGGTAGCTATAGGTGCAACTGTGTAGGATACACAGTACACTAGCTGTAAATACTTCAAGAGTCTGCCTGTGCTATTAATAGGATCAGAAGAAGCACACAAGCACTTGTCTTCAGGTAGCTATAGGGGCAACTGTGCAGCGTACACAGTACACTAACTGTAAATACTTCAAGAGCCTGCCTGTGCTATTAATAAGATCAGAAGAAGAACACAAGCACTTGTCTTCAGGTAGCTATACTGTAGGTGCAACTGTGCAGGGTGCACAGTACACTAACTGTAAATACTTCAAGAGCCTGCCTGTGCTATTAATATGATCAGAAGAAGCACACAAGCACTTGTCTTCAGGTAGCTATAGGTGCAACTGTGCAGGGTACACAGTACACCAACTGTAAATACTTCAAGAGTCTGCCTGTGCTATTAATATGATCAGAAAAACACAAGCACTTGTCTTCAGGTAGCTATACTGTAGGTGCAACTGTGCAGGGTATACAGTACACTGACTGCTGTGCCTGTGCTATTAATAGGATCAGAAGAAGCACACAAGCACTTGTCTTCAGGTAGCTATAGGGGCGACTGTGCAGCGTACACAGTACACTAACTGTAAATACTTCAAGAGCCTGCCTGTGCTATTAATAGGATCAGAAGAAGAACACAAGCACTTGTCTTCAGGTAGCTATACTGTAGGTGCAACTGTGCAGGGTACACAGTACACTAACTGTAAATACTTCAAGAGCCTGCCTGTGCTATTAATATGATCAGAAGAAGCACACAAGCACTTGTATTCAGGTAGCTATACTGTAGGTGCAACTGTGCAGGGTACACAGTACACTAACTGTAAATACTTCAAGAGTCTGCCTGTGCTATTAATAGGATCAGAAGAAGCACACAAGCACTTGTCTTCAGGTAGCTATAGGGGCAACTGTGCAGGGTACACAGTACACTAACTGTAAATACTTCAAGAGCCTGCCTGTGCTATCAATAAGATCAGAAGAACACAAGCACTTGTCTTCAGGTAGCTATACTGTAGGTGCAACTGTGCAGGGTACACAGTACACTAACTGCAAATACTGTAAAAACACCTGCCTGCCTGTCAGTATATTAGGAAGAGAATAACAGGAATGGATTGGATCTAGCTAAACTAAATACAGTGTGTATATATATATATATATATATATATATATACACACACACACACACAACACCTGGGATGCATATATATACACAATACACTGTAAGTGCAGCTAACTCGACCTGCCTACTCTATCTAACTTAAATCAAATGACACTGTCTCTCTGTCTATATATCTCTCTCCGCCGCCGCAACACACTACACAAGGCCGCCACGCAGGCGGCCTTATATAATGTGGGGCGTGTACTAAACCCCCTGAGTCATAATTGGAAAAAGCCACCCTGGCTTTGGCCAATTACGGCTCTCTGTACACATGGCGCTGTGATTGGCCAAGCATGCGGATCATAGTGCATGCTTGGCCAATCATCAGCCAGCAATGCACTGCGATGCCGCAGTGAATTATAGGCTGTGACGCGCCATATCGTTCGTAATTCGACGAACGGTTAAACAGGCGATGTTCGAACTCGAAGCTCATCCTTAATTAGCACAATGTTCAGTTAATAAAGGGTCTATTATGAAGGATAATCTTATGAGAGATGAACGTGAAGATTTAAGGGTACTTAATATGGATTCCTCCATAGTCATCAAGAATTCTGACAAAGGTGGCCTTGTAGTCATTCAGGATTCTAATACATACAAAGAGCCAGTGGTGCATTTAGGTTTTGAACTGCCCTAGGCCTGACTAAACTTGTGCACCCTCTAATTTAAATATGACCCACCCCTTCCTATAAAGGCCACACCCGTTCCTGTTTAAGACCCACCCTGTCATTTGTAAACCACACCCCTTCCTCTTTAGGCTCCACCTTCTCCTCTTAGAGCTCCAGCTCTTCCCCTCTATACATTAAAAGTGGATACCAAGTGCCTACTTGTATATTTTGTTGTTTTGTATACCATCTCAAAAGTTGCATCCATTATTTTAATCACCTACGGACCACCCACTGTCTTCGCTACTTTGAAGAGGAATATCGTTGTTATGGCAGCAGCTAGCTGCCATAACCCCGGTATCCTCTTCTTTAGCGGGCGGCCCGATAAAAGTGGTCTCTGCGGTGGATTTGCGGAGGGATCACTTTTATTGGCAGTGGGGGAGTGGCCCCCGCCGTGCTCTGATGCCCTCCACCGCTTACCGGAGCCGTTAGTAGCGGCGGAGACGATCAGGTCCTGGGGGGGGTTTTTTATTGCATTTTAGTGTAAATATGAGACCTGAGGTTTTTCTGACCCCATATCTCATATTTAAGAGGTCCTGTTATGATTTATTTTCTATTACAAGGGATGTTTACATTCCTTGTAATAGGAATAAAAGTGACACTTTTTTTTTTTTTTTAAAGAACAGTGTAAAAATAAAAGATAAAAAGTAAAGTAGCGCTCGCATATGTAAACTGTGTTCAAACCACACATGTGAGGTATTGCCGCGATCGTTACAGCGAGAGCAAAAATTCTAGCCCTAGACCTCCTCTGTAACTCAAAACATGCAACCTGTAGAATTTTTTAAATGTCTCCTATGGAGATTTTTAAGGGCAAAAGTTTGTCGCCATTCCACGAGCGGGCGCAATTTTGAAGCATGACATGTTGGATATCAATTTACTCGGCGTAACATTATCTTTCACAGTATAAAAAATTTGGGCTAACTTTACGGTTGTCTTATTTTTTAATTCAAAAAAGTGAATTTTTTCCAAAAAAAAGTGCGCTTGTAAGACCTCTGCGCAAATACGGTGTGACTAAAAGTATTGCAATGACCGCCATTTTATTCTCTAGGGAGTTTAAAAAAAATATATAAGGATTGGGGGTTCTTATACTTAAAAACGGAAAATTGTATACTCACCTTTCCGTAATTTTCCTTTCCTGTCGTATCTTCATGGCAGCATACACTTTGGGTTGTGACTCCGCCCCCACAACCTGATAGGACTACATAGCTATAAGTTGTAGAGATGGCCCCTGCCCAGTATTCTCCGTATATATATCTCACCTTAGACGGGTGGGAGATTGTATGCTGCCATGAAGATACGACAGGAAAGGAAAATTACGGAAAGGTGAGTATACAATTTTCCGTTTTCCTGTCGCATCATGGCAGCATACACTTTGGGGAGTAACTCGCAAAGACTGGGTGGGAATTCAAACTAAGTTTATTAATCAAATAATAGAGGAATTGGCCTGGATAACGGATCTTCCGAAATCCACCGTGGATAAGCAGGCGGAATCCACCTTGTAATGAGACGTGAAGGTGTTCCTGGAGGACCAGGTAGCCGCTCTGCAAATCGTCTTCGCCGAGACTCTACAATATGCCGCCCAGGAGGTTGCCACTGCCCTGGTGGAGTGTGCCCTTAAGCCCTCAGGTACTTGATGGTTACCCAGTGAGTAAGATCTCTTGATGGTCTTTACTAGCCATGAAGCAATGGTGCGTGAGGATGCCGCTTGACCTCTCCTGAAACCATGTGGAATAATTAGGAGGTTCTCCGACTTCCTGATGGATTTTGTTGCTGAGAGATATTCCATAACGGTACCCTTAACATCTAGTGGATGAGGGTCTCCCTGATCCGTGTTGAGTGCTGGAAGATTAATCTCCTGGTTAAAATGGAAAGATGAGGACACCTTGGGGATGAATCGATCCGAAGGCCTTAGGACTAGCCTGTCTGGAAGAACAACCAAATATGGTTCGCTAACCATTAGAGCTTGCATCTCTGATACTCGCTTCGCCGATGTTATGGCTATTAAAAATGAAACCTTCAGCGTTAGATCCCAGAGGGATATGCTCTGCGTTGGAAAAAAGGGTTCCTTGGATAATGCCTCTAGAACAATTGAGAGATCCCAGACCGGGAATGACGGTTTTCTGGGGGGCCTCAGCTTTAGACAGGCCCTCTGAAACTGAACCACCAGAGGCTCTTGCGCCCATTTAACTCCTGTCAAGGCGGACAGGGCCGATACCTGGACCTTCAGGGTGCTTGATCTAAGGCCTTTCTCTAGGCCTAATTGAAGGAATTCCAAGATCTGAGACACCGACGGGGAGGACGAGTCCCAACCTTGCTGTTGGGAGAAGGAGACAAATTTTTCCCAAACTCTTCTGTACGTGATGTTGGTAGTAGGCTTTCTGGCCTGGAGTAAGGTATCCACCACCTTCTGGGAACAGCCCTGCTCTAGGTACCTAGCCCTTTCAGTCTGCAGGCCATCAAGTGTAGCTTCCCTGGGTTCGGGTGAAGAAGATGTCCCTGGGAGAGTAGGTCTGTTGTCAATGGGAGAGGCAGAGGCTCTGCCGTGTTCAGCTGCATGAGGGTAGTAAACCATGGCCTCCTCGGCCAGAAAGGGATCACTGCTACCACCAATGCTGTTGACTTCTTGAGCCTCAAGAGGAATCTCACTATGAGAGGCGTCGAGGGGAAAATGTACCCCAGGTGAAAGTTCCAGGGGTGTTGTAGGCAGTCCGTCCCCTCTGCCGAAGGAAACGGTATACTTGATAGGAATCTCTGACACTTTGTGTTCTCCGGAGTTGCTGCTAGGTCTATCTCTGGAGGGCCCCAGGTTCGGGATATGAGAGCATAAGCTTGTGGACTCAGAGACCATTCGTTGTTGGAGTGGAAATTTCTGTTCAGCGAGTCGGCTAAGGTGTTCTGGACTCCCGGGACATAAACCGCCCTTAGATCCAGTAGATTCAGCTGCGCCCATTCCAGAACAGGACGGACCTCCTGCAACATGGACCTGCTTCTGGTGCCCCCCTGCCTGTTGATGTAGGCAACAGCCACCTTGTTGTCCATCCTCAGGAGGACGTGCTTCCCCCTCAAGTAAAAACTGAAGGCCAGGAGAGCCTGGAACGCTGCTCTCATCTCCAGAAAGTTCGACACTGTATCCTGTGCCCTGAAAGGCCAACGACCCTGAGCCGCAAGGTCCTGATAGTGAGCTCCCCATCCCAGTAGACTGGCATCTGAGGTCACGGTTTGTTGATAGGGAGTGATTATATGCCTGCATCTTCTCAAGTTGTGAGGTCGCACCCACCACATCAACGATTGCTTTACCTCCTGGGAGATGAGGATTGGTTGGGACATTGATGTGCCCTTCCACTGACGTAGGAAGGAGATCTGGAGAGGCCTCGAATTCCATTGCGCCCATTGGACCATTGGAATGGTGGAAGCTAGGGAGCCCAGGATACTGAGACACGTCCTGGCCGGGAGCATTGTAGCGGAGATTGCCCTTTTCACCTTTTGAATTAGAGGAGGGATTTTTTCCCCCGGAAGTTCCACTGTATTCTCCCTTGTGTCCAATTCGGCCCCCAGAAAGACCATTCTCTGTGTGGGATGGATGTTGCTCTTCTTCCAATTTATCAGCCACCCTAGGGACTGTAACGTAGAGACCAGGATTTCCCTGTGAAGGACAAGAGAGTCCTGGCTGTCTGAGAGAAGTAGGATGTCGTCCAGATAATGGTGGACCCTCAGCCCGTTTTCTCTCAGGTGGGCTATTACAGGTAATAGGACTTTTGTAAACGTCCTGGGTGCGGTAGAGATCCCGAACGGAAGGCTTCGGAATTGGAAGTGCCGATGATTTAGGGTAAACCGGAGGAATTTTTGGAACTCGGGATGGATAGGGATATGCAAATACGCGTCCTGGAGGTCGATTGACAGCATTCAATCTCCCAAGTTTATTGCTTGGAGGATTGATTGAAGGCTTTCCATCTTGAATGTTTCTAACCGTATCGACCGGTTGAGGTTTTTTAGGTCCAAGACTGGACGAAGGTCCCCTGATTTCTTTTTCACTAAAAAAAGTGGGGAGTAGAAACCTTTGCCTCTTTGGGATGGCGGTACCTCCACTATTGCTTGTTTCTGGAGCAACTCTTGGATATACTGGACTAGGGCTAGTCTTTTCTCTTGAGAAGGAGGAAGTCTGGTTGAGCAGAATTGGTCTCTTGGAGGACGACCTCTGAATGCCCACCTGTGTCCGAAATGAATGGTGGACACCGTCCATGGGTCTTTTATCATTCCCGCCCAGACCAACTTGAACTTTGTGAGTCTGGCACCCACTACCGCTGGTTGGGCGGGCGAACCTTCAAAAGGTCTTCTGGTCATTGGAAGCAGGGGTCTTGGGTTTCTGGAACTTGAGGAAGGACGTCTGGGGGTTCTTCCAGCTCCTTCTGTATTCCTTCCCGGGTCTATAGGATTTCGCATCCCTATATCTTTCCGGAAGATTACGTTTAAAGGGAGGTGGCCTTTGTTGTTTCGGCCTTCTGTCCGATGGTATGAGACCCGACTTCCCGCCTGTTACTTTAGAGATTGCGGTATCCAGCTTTGCTCCAAAGAGGTTCACCCCGTCATACGGAATCCTGCACCAGTTTTACTTCGAGGCGGGGTCAGCCGACCAAGGTTTAAGCCATAGCGCCCTTCTGGCCATTACAGAGGCTAACATGGACCTTGATGTGGATCTGATAGTATCTACGGAAGCCTCCGCCAAGAAATCCCCCGCAAGGCTAAGTTCTTGTAAGGCCTTAGTGATCTGTTCTTGATCTGCGCCCTCAGTGACGAGCCTCGCTGTAGCTGAGGACCAGCTGGAGATAGCTTTCCCAACTGCCGCTAATGCCACCGCTGGTCTGCAGGCACCTCCTGCGAACAGGTAAGCTCTCTTAAGGTCTGTATCCACCTTCCTGTCAAGCACGTCTCTGAACGTTACTGCATCTTCAATGGGGAGCGTCACGTGCCTGGCTAGACGCATCAAAGATGCATCCACTACTGGAGGAGAAAGTAAAGGGGATACTTTGGGTTCCTTGAGTGGGTACAGTTTGGTAAGTCTGTTGGACAGACTGAACTTCTTTTCCGGATTCTGCCACTCCTCCTTAATGAGCTCATCTAATTCGTCGATGAATGGGAAAGCCTCCGGAACCTTCTTGAGGTTTGGGAAATACTTTCTCTGTTTAGGCTGTGTCTCCTCAAGCTCTTCCCAGTTAATCGCTTCCTTAACCGATCTGATGAACTCAAAGCCAGCTGATGCTTCCGGCTCCTCATCATCCGACGGGAGTTCTTGCTCTCTTGATGCACTGGGAATGGTGGGTGAGGTGCTATAGGCCGTAAACTCCACATCAGGAGTTGAGACCTGGGGAGTAGAGACTCCAGTGGGTTCTATGCGATCCGGCTCTTTCTCCCTGATGGCTTCATCTATGCACTTGCGGCAGGCTAGTTTGTCTGGGAGGGCCGTGGCCCCACATACCCAGCAGGCGTTCCCGACTGGGCGGGAAGGGTGCGTAGAGGATTGGTGTCCTCGTGCAGGGGATCTTCTGCGGTAGGAACGGCTATGCCTTGAATGGGATCGACTCCGTCTACGACTCCCCTTGCGGCCTGAGCGACTTCTTCCGCGTGAGCGGCTGCGTCTATGGCCGGAGCGGCTTCTCCTGCGCGAAGATTCTCTTCGTCCTGATTTAGATGATCTTGCGGACCTGACAGGGCTGACCAATTAGGTAGCATTAGTACGGTCCTGCTCTCTTTTTCAATCTTCTCTACTTACCGCTGGAATCCCCCCCCTTACCTATTAGGCTGGTGGTGATCTGCTGGGGCAGCGGCCTCCATAGGAGAGGAAGGTGAGTACCTGAGAAGGGTATAGGAAGGTAAGAACATGCAACCAGGCCCCAAAAAACAGTGCATAAGTATTAGACACTTACCCAGAGAGAGAGGGTAGCTTAGGAATGCAGAAGGTCAAAACACAGCAGTCAGAAGTCTTCCAGGGAGCAAGGAGAGCTCAGAAATGACAAACAGGGCTTTTAAACTTGCCGCCATGGCCGCCGAGGTCACGACCCGCTTGCGCATGCGCAGTAGCGGCGCGAGGCGCCCGGCGCCATCTTGGAAACTGGCAAAATCGAAAGGACGCCCTGACGGCGCGCACCGCGCATGCGCGGAAGCGCCGAGACGCCCGGGAAGCCTGTAGGGAGGCACAGAGAGACCACAGAGCCCAGCAAAGAGGGAGAAAGGCAAAAAGTGAAAAAAGAGGCATGGCGACCGCTGCACAACAACTAAGCCTGTTTAAGGCTTATACTGGACCGCAACATACCCCCGAGATCACCAGAGCGGGGCTCCTTCCATCTAGCTCGTTTAGAGGCTGTACAGGTAAGGACTTCCACCCAGGAGAGGCTAGAACCTGGCTGGGGCGAATTCGGTAAGGGGGTGCTTCTGATATGTTCAGTCCTTCAGGTGAGGAAAAAAAAGAGAATACTGGGCAGGGGCCATCTCTACAACTTATAGCTATGTAGTCCTATCAGGTTGTGGGGGCGGAGTCACAACCCAAAGTGTATGCTGCCATGATGCGACAGGAAAAGTAATTTTCTAGCAAAACAAACTGTTTTTAACACACCAAATCTCAGAAAGAGGCTCAGTCCTTAAAGCGGGGTTCCACTGTCTACAACGTTTTTTTTATTTTTGGAAAATGACAAAGATTATTTTTTTGAAATATGTTACTCACTTGTTCCGTTTTTGTTAATTTCGGACGTCGGTTTTCTCCCAAAAAATGAACTTTTAAACATTTCTGCTGACGGTTCTCATCTTGCCTATGGGCATGTGAAGCCCACAGGCATCCTCTTCTGGGATATTGTGCCGCTGATCGACCAGCATGCACCGCCCGTTGTATTCCCGATCTCGCGCATGCGCAATAATCTTAAATCGGAGCGCCGTAAACAGCTCAGGTTGCCAACTGAGATAATCAACGTCACTTCCAGGATTGAAATCAAGCGATAACTCGCGCCAGGCCGCCGCACTGACTCCTGGGAACAATGACACAAGCTCCCAGGAGCCAGTGTGGCTAATAGGAAATGACGAGTTAGCCGCACTAAACCTACCCATATCCGCAGGCTGTACATCCAGGAACTAAACAAGATGATCTGAACAACAAAGGTACAGTGAAAAAAAAAAGGGTCCATTTTTTCATTAGGACATTGCGGTAGTCTCTTGAGCTATTGTCATAAAATCGGGTGGAGCTCCGCTTTAAGTGGTTAAGAGATAGTCATCATCAAATAAAATAATGAAAAGTGCAGACTCGTCAGTGCCCATCATTGCAGCCTTATCAGTGCCCATCAGTGCAGCATATCAGTGCAGCCTCATTAGTTCTGCCTCATCAGGGGCCATCAGGGCCTATCAGTGCCCATCAGTACTGCTTTATCAGTCCAGCTTAAGAGTGCCGCCTCATCAGTGGCAATCAGTGCAACCTCATCAGTTTCATAATATCACAACTTATGGGTGTATATGAATTATGCATGGATTATAGCAAGGAGCACTTTGCAGTGCATTCATTTTCACTGAACGTGGACTGTTAAAGGAGTTTGCATTGATTTCAGCATGCATGGAGCACTTTGCAGTAATGAACTATCGTTTCAGCATGCATGGAGCACTTTGCAGTAATGAACTTTCATTTCAGCATGCATGGAGCACTTTGCACATAATGAAATCAATGTAAACAGTCCACATTCAGTGAAAGTTCATGTACTGCAATGTTTGCAGTACATGAACTTTCACAGAATGTGGATGGATTAATGAGTTGCAGCATGGATCACTTACTTACAATATGATCTGTATATTAGTTCAATCCATATTGAGCACTTTATATTGGCTGCTTGGTAAAGGACTTACAAAAATAATAGTGACTAATTAAATGTCCCTGCAGCAGTGCTGCTCTCGCCACCTGGGGGTTCCCTCATCCTCCTCTCTCTCTCCTCCTCCTCCTCCTATCCTCACAGACAGACCACACCCCGGGCTCGGAGAAGATGTGGTGTAAGGATGCCGCACGGAGGGTAGGCGGAGCATTAGGCTCCGCCTCCGTCAACTGAAATACATGCAGCAGGTCTGACCAGTCACCGGCCACTTTATGATGATACCCAGTCGCTCTCCTTCCACTCTGTACTGCCCATAATAATAAGTGCTGAACAGCAAGCACAGCAATCGGGGACTGTATATTTTGTGTGGGAGGCGGCCATGGGAGACGGGACTAGGGAGGATGGGTCGGGGGGCTTTTTTCTTGCAGGGGGCGGCTTTTTTGCCCTCCCCGCAAAGTGCCACCCTAGGCCTGTGTCTTGTCGGCCTAGGCCAAAACACAGCACTGCAAAGAGGAGGCTATTAGGCAACTGTCCTATGAACAGTCATACTGTAAACTAAAGGGGAACCCCATAGCTAGCTATAAAGATATGTTGACTAGTTTAGTCCATAAATGAGTTTATTTGGGGATTTTATCCAAACAAGGAGGATAAAGTTTGATCCCACAGGCACCTGTTTCACAATCTCCCCAAAACCCACAAGGGAATAACCCCCCTTTGTAGGAGGACACTTGACTAGCTTGAATAGGTGCTTTATATGAGCGGTTGAGCTTGTGGGTTGATTGTCAACTTCAACCATTGGTGAAGGAACTGCCTAGCTATTTGAGGGATACCAAGCAGCTTCTTAATTTGTGTCATGAATTATATCAGTATAGCTATCCTGCATGATATTTTTCCCCATTGAGATCTGATGTGTTTTCAAAGTGTTCCTTTAATTTTTTTTTTCGAGCAGTGTATATATACAGTATATGTAAATATATTTTAATTATACCGCATTAAGGACATTATTTATCTATGAGAGGTGAACACAGAAAGATTCTCCTGCAGAGAAAATTCATAGTGACATGTCACCTACATCAGCTAGTGGTGCGGGAGATAAAGAAAGTGAGGTTCTGTTGGAAATGCCCAACACATGTAATGATGTAAACCGATGACTTTTCATACCCCATTGTAGTACCAGCTGTGCAGGGACATATAGCAGACAATTGTGTAAGTCACAGCATGCAAGGGAGGAGACAGCTGTTACTGTGACTGCCTTGCAGGAGATAAAGGTCTTTTTTGCATGTATGGGCTGTGAAATTTTGTTCTGTTGTATGGTCTTATGGCTGCACCATCTTTAATGCTTCTTTTAGGGTGTGCCCCCAAAATATCTTGTTTGTCATTACAGAAAACCTGTCACCTAAAAACCATCACACAGGGGACGTTTGGTTCCCTATGTGATGGAAAAAAAAGTTGAGCAAAACATTTTTATTTTTCTGCAAAAAAATAAAGTTACACCCAAGCACATTAAATTCCCCCTCCCCCCAAAAAAAAATTGGAGCCCCCCCCCCACATATACGCATGTGCGAGAGCAAACGCACGTGTCGGGGGCACTCATGCATGAAAACATAGATTGCGATACATGTTACATTGCCACGCACACCAGAGTGAGATTATAGCACAAGACCTCCTCCGTAACACTAAATTCATGACCTACAGGGGGCTTTTGAAGCATCGCCTATAGAAGGTATAGGGTACTGAAGTTTGTCCCCATTTCACAGGTGCACACAAACTTAAGGTTTGACATGTTGGGTATCTTTTTACTCGGTGCAACCTTGTCTTTTAGATTTGACCAGAAATGTGGGTAGCTTATTGCGTCTATTTGCCCTAAAATTTGCTTTAGTGAGTTAATTATTGAAAATTGGAACTACCACTATTTTATTCTCTAGGGTGTCTGCTTTCATGAAATATATAATGTTTAGGGGTTTTGTTTAATCTTCAGGCCTAAATTTTTTTTTTAAACATGTGTGCAAATAAAAAAATGCAAATATGGCGCTGGCAGTGAAAGAGTTGAACCTTCATTGTCTTTATGCGTTTTGGGCACCTTTGCTATCCAACGCTTTTGGGTGTGCCAGATAAAGTGTCACCCTCTGAACACTGTAGTTCCTCCCACCAGCTCCTACATCACTGCAAATGGGCTAGGAGGAACCATAGTGCCCAGCGGGGGACACTCTTTACACTAAATATAGAGCAGCAGGGAGAAAAACAACCAAGGAAAAGTAGGTCTGTGACAACCTAGCAACAAACCAGTCTAGTACTGAGTTTCTAATGAAGATTATCAGGAAAAATAGACAATTGTGTAGCACCTGATTTTTTTATTGTACTATTATTCATTATAAGCGATGTACACGTCTTATCTTAGCAGGTCTGATCAGACACAGAAAAACATGTATTATGTACACTGCAACAGCACACTGTATACATTTTTAAACATGTCTATATGTTTCTGAAGGCCTTCAAGCTAACCATTTTGCTGTTATTTCTCTTCTCCTAAATTGTACATTAGCGCATTATACACGTGAGGTGTTTCCCGTGACATATGCCTCAAGGTTCTGCCTGTTAATCTTTGCACTTCATCGTTTGTTGGTGTTTGTGCCTGCAGCAAAGTGTCTGCATCTTTCCACATGGTCTGCTTCTGACTCCAGGGGAGAAAATATTCCCTGGGCATGCATTGGAAGAGAAAGTCAAAGTATCAGTATTCATAAAAGGAGTTAATATGATGTTTGCTAGTACATACTGTACAGTACATATATTAGTATATTATTTATTATTATGATTAATTCTTATCATTTAAGTATAAAATTCAAAAACCTCCATTTAGTCACACTCAAAAGTGACAAAAGCTAATAGATATAGAGAAAAGGGGTACCCAGCGCATAACAATGAGAAAGCCTGTATAGTAATTCAGCTTTATATATATATATATATATATATAAAGTTAATATTGTCCTTATTGTGGTAGGAGTTTGCCATATACACTCTAGACAGTTCAGGTGCAAGCCATCCCCAGTGCGTATCCAGAGTATTCTGTGAGAAATGCAAAAAAGGAAAGGAGGGAGGCGCACCTAAGTGTAGTATTACAAAGTTATTTAATAGCGCAAAAGTAATGCACTTACACAAGAGAAGACATTAAAAAGCATAGCAGAGCTGAAACCATCTTACATTACCTGGTTTAGCTTTGGTCACAGCGAGTTGGCATCCTGTTTGCGATCGGTTACCATTTTTAGCCTATTGCAGCCTGACAACTTGTTTTGTATGATCTGCATCAGTTCATTGCATGTCATGTTGGCTGATATTAGTGATAGGAGCATTACAATGCTTTTTTTTTTCTGTCTACACATAGAAAGCTATTAAATATCACAATGTGAAAACTTTTCAGCTTGCTGTCTGTATCAGTAATACTTGCTGAATGGGCACACTGACCTCCATTACTTTGTTTGTCCAGCTGTCCAGTATTTAAAGGAAAAGTGTGGTTTTTAAGCCCTAGTGTCCTTAGAAGCCATTAACACATGGGCCAGCAAATCTGGGAGAGGGCAACATGTGCACCGCAGCAAAGAAAGTGGCACAATTCACAGGGAACGTGATGATGAATGTAATCTGGTGTTTGGCAAGTTGGAAAGGGGAGAAAATACAGTGGCAGAATGTAAAGAGTTTAGATATACTGTGGAGCAGTGCGGACTCTATGATGTACAACGCACAGTGCAGTACAGAATGGCTTTCTATAGATATATATCATACAGCACAGTGTACAGAATGGACTGCATTGTACAATCTACAGAAAAAAATGTATTATTGTCAATTATAATGACAATAATAATAATGACTCATATAGGGACACCTACTAGCAAATGTATGTAGGCATAGGACACGCCCCACTGCCACACCCCCTTAAAGCAATTATTCCTTTATATTGGCTTTTAAAATTTACAAATGCAACAATTTAGAATTTGGAAGAAAGGTTTAGCACTAGGAAACACTTTTTGAAAGATAAAAAGTGCATTTTATATACAACTTTATAGATCAGACCAAAATGAGGGACAGATGAGGAGGAATGAGGGACAGAGGGACATTGCTCCAAATCAGGGACAGTCCCTCAAAATCAGGGACAGTTGGGAGCACGTTTATGGTATTGACCACACGTGAAGCAACCTACGCACACATGTTCTTTATGTCTTGCTATGAATGGACATTGACATAAAATTCATGTGCCCCTTCCAATAGACAGTGGCAGATGCTAAGAAGTGCTTGGTTGAAATGCAGGTTTAATATGCAATAGAATTATACATGCTCTGAATCGTAACCACTTGACCTCTGGAAGATTTACCCCCCCCCCCCATTGTGACCAGGGCATTTTTTGCTTTTTGACATGGCGTTACTTTAACTGACAGTTGCACTAACTAACACAAATACATTTTATTTCATTTTTGTCCCACAAATAGAGTTTTATTTTGGTGGTATTTGACCACCAATGGGTTTTTTATTTTTTGCTCTATAGAAAAGGCCGACAATTTTGAAAAAAACAATATTTTTTACTTTCTGCTATAAGACATATCCCATACAAACTGGAGTGTATGGTGAGCTTAAAATGATTGTAAACAAACATTGTACATTGTAAAGCAACCCATTCAGTTTAAAATAGAAATGACAGGCAAAACATTTTTGTACAGATATAAAAAAAAAAAACATTATAAATACCTTTTTTTGCCTTTTTATAAATGATCACATTCCCTCTGCTCTCAGCTGCATAAGAGCTGGGGGGAGGAGAAGCAGCACACTGAGCTTCCTAGTGAATGGCTGTGCAGCGGGGGCATGTCGGGACAAGTCTCATTATTGGAGTAGAGTACACTGAGTTCCCAGCATCGCTAGAGAACCGACCACAGTGTGCTCTCCTGCTTAGTGTGGTCAGTTTTTCAAAGGAAAACATAGGGACTAGCTGGAACACCAGGAATTTTACACAAAGGAAGCAATACAAAGAGAACAGGACACTTCCACATACAAGTACATGCAGGCACATATCAGGAATATGAAGTGTTGGGTTAACAAACGCTTTAAAGTGGTTGTAAACCCCCACAGATCACTTTTTGCTACAGGTAAGCCCATAATAAGGCTTATCTGTAGATACCCAGGATATCTCCTAAACCTGCCCGGTTTAGAAGATACTCCCTGTATTTGCATGTGCCAACGTCTTCGGCACATGCGCACTGAAGCAAGCTGAAGCAATGGTACGTACGTGTGTGTGAGTGTGCCATTACCGGCGGCTCCCGTGCACATGTGCGGGAGTGACGTTATCGTTGCTCCGGCCGCTCACATTGCCGGAGCTGCAATACCCAGGAGTCGCCGGCCATTGCTGTGTATGGGCACCGCAGCGAGGGCTTTGATCTCAGGTGAGTATTACATAATGAGCTAGTATGCTATGCATACTAACTCATTATGCCTTTGTCTTGCAGGTGTTAGTTTTTTTTTTTTCAAAGTGGGTTTACAACCACTTCAAGGTATAGACATGGAATAAGGATGCAGGTCAAGAGTACTTACTTCACTCTTACTTTCTAATCTTGGTGTTTACTCTGAGTCACCTACTCATTATGCATTGACCCTACAGGCCGTAAGAAAGCTTGGATTTTTAGAGGAAGGTCAGCAATGGCTCCTCTCAGTATTTCTCTCAGTACAGGTTTTCTTTATAACCTTATACTGGGCTCCTACTTTTTAGTAAACAATCCTTAGAGGGGGATTTACTAAAACTGGTGCACACAGAATCTGGTGCAGCAGTGTATAGTAACCAAAAAGCTTCTATGTTTTAGGCTCCATTCACACTTGTATGACTCCAAAGTCGCGCCAACTTTGGAATTCAATTTTGGTGCAACTTTGCTCACTGGCTGTGATTAACAGCAGTGGAAGCCAATGGCTCTCACTGCTGTCTCAGCCAATGAGGAGGGAGAGTCCCCAGAGAGAGCCAAGGCTCCTGTGCACAGTGCTGGATTGAGATAGGGCTCAGGTAAGTATTGTGGGGGCTGCTGCACAGAGAAGGTTTTTTTACCTTCATGCACAGAATGTACCCAAACAAGATTGACATCCTTTTTTTCCCACAGATAGAGCTTTCTTTTGGTGGCATTTGATCACCTCTGCGGTTTTTATTTTTTGCGCTATAAACAAAAAAAGAGTGACAATTTTGAAAAAAACACAATATTTTTTACTTTCTGCTATAATACATATCCAAAATATATATATACCTATATATAGGTCAATATATAGTCTGCTACATATTTTTGTTAAAAAAAAATCACAATAAGCGTATATTGATTGATTTTCCGCAAAAGTTATAGCATCTACAAAATAGGGGATAGATTTATGGACTTTTATTTTTTTTAATGTTTTTACTGGTAATGGCGGCGATCTGCAATTTTTAGCAGGACTGCGACATTGCGGCGGACAAATCTGACCCCAAGTGATACTTTTTGGGGACCAGGGACATTATTACATTGATCAGTGCTATAAAAATGCACAGATCAATGTATAAATGACACTGGCAAGGAAGGGGTTAACACTAGGGGGCAATCAAGGGGTTAACTTTGTTCCCTGGGTGGGTTCTAACAGTGTGGGGGCTTGGACAACAAAGAGATCTGCTGTTCCTAATGAACAGGAACAACAATCTCAGAGTTGTGCGTTGACAGAATGGGGATCCGCCTTGTTTACATTGGCAGATCCCCGTTCTGTTTCTCCTCACCGCGAATGCGGGTGGCCTGCGGACATCGAGTCCGCGGGACCCGTGGGCGCACTTCTGTGGCATGCAATGCATGCGCCCGAAGTTTAACATGCATGAAATTACGTACAGGTACGTTGGTTTGCACAGGAGAGCCGACCTGCAGAGGTATATATACAGTGGCTGGTCGGCAAGTGATTAAACAAGCTGAAGTTAGAATCTGGTGTGGCTGTGCATAGTAACCAATCAGCTTCTGTGTGCACCAGTTTTAGGAAATCTCCCCCTTAGTTCTCAAAAGTAAATCATACACACCTATTACTTAAGGGCCATGTAATCTACTTTTCATTATATTGTATATTACTGTATGTTTTGCCTCCTTGTGATATTCTATGTGAGCTCCTGAACATTATTTTTTACCCCTCACGTTCATGTGTTTGGAACAAGCAATGAATGTTTATTGCTGTAGTATGCACTGCTCTTTGCACGCTACAAATTCTATGGTGTGTGGTCCATCTCTGGAGCAAGCAACCTTGGAGAACGAACATAGCCACCCTCTAACAGGAAGTCGGATCACAGCAGACTGGGACACTTGACAACAATTAAGAGCAATACAAGGTACATTTCAAGTTAAGAATACATACCTGAATTATTATTTTTTTCTTTTAAACCAGAGTATCACTTAGCCCTGGTTCACATTGCAGCGATTTGGCATGCGATTTGACATGTCAAATCGCACGCCAAATTGGCAGCAATTGCTGGCAATGGCGCTGTCTAAATTGGTACAACGCCGCATTTGCGGCGACGCACAGATTCCCAAAAGTAGTTTCTGTACTATTCTGGCAACTTCGGGGTGCGATTTGTATAGACATCTGTGCAGGAACCCACACAGATGTCTCTGAAATTGCCCCCGAAGTTGGAACTGACATGCAGGAATTAAATTGTGCAAGTTAAATGGCACGATTTCAATCCCGCTGTCAGTGCGAACCTAGGCTATATGTCACTTTAATTGTTGCAGGGTATAGCACAGTAAATAGTATTTTAAATGAACCCAAAAATCTCACCTGAATCTGTCCATGTGAAACCAGATGCAAAAACGTTCATCAGCAACATCATAAAAGCTGAGTTTTTTTTTTTTATATATATATATAACATTCTGAGAGGTAAGCGTTTTGCTCAGGTGCAGTTGCAGTATTTCTAGTAATGTGAAGGGATTAGTTTATGTAGCTATTTTAGATTGAAAGCACTGTTTATTAAAGATTTGCAGTTCAGCACCATGGACAGTGATTAGATGACAATCACACAGAAATAGGGATAAGAGAAAGTATCAGCAATGTTAAGTGTTATATTAGCTTTTCAAACAAGGTAAGTTGATCCACTATAACAGTTGATATACTTTTCCTGGGTTCCACATGCAGGTTGGAATGTCATGTATAGACAATTTTTCATGCTCTATGCCAGTTTCAGCTGCTTCTGAAGAACATTCTTCAAGTATACTGTAGGAAGAGAAGTCACACCAATACAAGTGCTTATTAATAAGTCTCTGTACTGTGAAGTGTATAACGTTTGTATCACCTCCTTGCAGAGCTGCACATTCACAAGTAGATTGCAAGTGTTAAATTCCCTAATACCCTGCCAGAACTCAATATTTCTAGGTGAAATTGTCCTTTATATCTTTTACAAATAAATGTTCCATTGTTTGGTAATGGGTGTAAACCTTTAAGCTTAAATATACCGGATATATCTCTTTAACAGCTGTGAAATAAGTGTGCAGATGAAAATGAATTTAGAAATAGTAGTAAACCATAGACCTGAGCTGTATGTTGGAAGTAAATCTGGAAATTAAAGCTAACACGTTTAACCACTTAAGGATCGAGCCTCTTTTTGAGATTTGTTGTTTACAAGTTAAAAACAGTGTTAATTTCGTCGACTAAAACATTTTAGTCGACTAAATGTATATTATTTTAGTCGACTAAAATACAACTAAAACTAAAACAACTGAGATGACTGAAATACGACTAAAACTAAAATGGCATTTTAGTCAAAAGACTTATGCCCTGTACACTCGGTCGGATTTTCCGACGGAAAATGTGTGATAGGACCTTGTTGTCGGAAATTCCGACCGTGTGTAGGTTCCATCACACATTTTCCATCGGAATTTCCGACACACAAAGTTTGAGAGCTTGCTATAAAATTTTCAGACAACAAAATCTGTTGTCGGAAATTCTGATCGTGTGTACACAAATCCGACGCACAAGGTGCCAAGCATGCTCAGAATAAATTAGGAGGCGAAAGCTATTGGCTACTGCCCCGTTTATAGTCCCGACGTAGGTGTTTTACGTCACCGGGGTCAGAACGATCGGATTTTCCGACAACTTTGTGTGACCGTGTGTATGCAAGACAAGTTTGAGCCAACATCCGTCGGAAAAAATCCATGGATTTTGTTATCGGAATGTCCGATCAATGTCCGACCGTGTAGACAGGGCAATAGACTAAAACTAAATTGAAATTTGACTTCAAAATTAACATTGGTCTGTAGTGCATGTTCATACCTCAATGCCTTAATAAATAACATATTAGATTTTTCACTCCAGCAGTATATAATGAGTTTCGAAATTGTAGAGAAATGTTAACTAATGCATTACAATTTAATTACACCTATTAGATTTTAGACGACTAAAATTAGTTTTAGTTGACTAAAATGTACTGGAGATTTTAGTCGACTAAAATGTACTGGCGACAAACTTTTACACTTAAAAATCTCCGTGGGCGACGTTTAATAAATTCTACAGGTTGCATGTTTTGGGTTGCAGAGGAGGTCTAGGGCTAGAATTATTGCTCTCGCTCTACCAATCGCAGCGATACCTCACATGTGTGGTTTAAACACCGTTTTCATATGCGGGCACTACTCACATATGCGTTCGCTTCCACACGCGGGCTCGGCAGGACGGGTTGCGTTTAAAAAAAAATTTATTTTTTTTTTTCTTATTTATTTTATCTTTTATTTTTTATTTTTACACTGTTCTTTAAAAAAAATGTGTCACTTTTATTCCTATTACAAGGAATGTAAACATCCCTTGTAATAGAAAAAAAGCATGAGAGGACTTCTTAAATATGACATCTGGGGTCAAAAGGACCTCAGATCTCATATTTACACTAAAATGCAATAAAAAAAAATGTTGTCATTTAAAAATGTTTTTTTTAAAAAATGACCCTTTAAGAGCTATGGGTGGAAGAGACGTTTTGATGTCGCTTTCGCCCTGCAATGGTAAAGAGACGGGTGGGGGCCATCTTCCCCTCACTCGTCTCCATGCAACTGACGTGAGAGGATCCGATTGCCTCCGCCGCTGCCGACAGCTCCAGTAAGCAGCCGAGGGCACCGGAGTGTGGCGAGAGGGTTGCCCTCTCCTGCCGCCGATAAAAGTGATCTTGTGGCAAATCCTCCGCAGAGACCACTATTATCGGAAACCTGACCGCCGGCCAAAAAAGAGGATACTGGGATTATGGCAGATAGTTAGGACGTATATAACTAGCGTTTAGGACGTATATCGATGTGCGGCAGTCCAGAAGTGGTTAATATATTACAATTTTTAGCAAGTCTATACATATATGGCCTGTTCTGTGAAGCTGGTGTACTTTTACATATGCAGTATATTTTCTGTATAGGGTTATTCAAAAAGATGGAGTAGATTTAAACTTTTTATTTCAAGCAAACTGTAGGGGATAGAAGCACATTCTGCACATTACTGCATAGAGGAAGGTTCAAAAGTTTATAGCTTGCAGTTGTATGCACTCAACATGAGCACCATATATTGCACGACAAACATCAAAATGGTAGACCATTTCTTGCCACACACAAATCATTTGGTCACTAGTTATTGAATTCACAGCTTCAACAATTTGATGTTTTAGATCTTAAAGAGTAGCAGCCAAAGGTGGGACTAACATGCTTTCTTTTATGTACCACCACAGATAAAAATCACAGGGGGTAAGGTCTGGTGACCTGATTGGACGCAGGCGAACAAGGTCTTGCCCATTTTGTGGATTTCCTAGTTCTTCATTCAAATGCATCTCAGATATGTTCAACATTTTCATTTGACGTGTGAGGAAGACTGGTGCTTTTCCATTTGCATATGCAACCATCATCAACACATTTTTTTAATGCCACTCATAAATCTGTTCCATCTTTTTTTGTAGCGCTCCTGCTATGGGCAGACTAAATTTAGTGATTGGCTTTGCTGTAATTAGCTGAGCTGCAATTTTATTTTTCGTTCTCATCAGGTCTATCCCTAAACTTGGTGGTTGATTGCTTCTGCCTGACTCTGGAAGAATGTTCCAGAAATAGTGTAGGAGGATCAGTCACTGGCTTATGAATATTTATTGGACTCTAGCCAATCGCTGGGAGGCTTACCCAGAAGGCTGGGGAAAAAATAAATGTTTGGGAGGCTCGGATTAGAGCTCTGTCCTGGGGTTTACCCCCTGGGAGGCTACATGTGTATGATACAGAAGAGCTAAAAATGCTAGGTCTCAGCATGTGCTATGGATCAGGGCCTGTAGGATTCTGGACTTATAGACACTTCCTGGAATACACCACCTGTAGAAGCTGGGCTGGAGGGGGAACCCTTTTTAACTGAAGAGTGTTGCAGGCGAACTGGGCAGAAGCTGCCCCTGGACATTGTGAATGGGACATTTTGCCTATAGCTCCACATGTGGGAATATTTGAGGATTAGATGCTATTAGATGCTAAGGACTGCAACTGCTTACAGAGTCTTTCAGGTTAACTGTCTGTTCCCTCCACTCTCAGCATTATTCAGAGTCAGCTACTATAGGGCCCAATATTGAGGTAAAAGGGTTTTTATGGAAGCTGTTTTCCTGACCTCCAAGACCTGTGTGTTTTTTTGAGTATCCTTCACCATCATCCCTCCTTGCTGACTATGTTCAAGATCGGTAATAAATCTTTAAAAGACACCCAAAGACTGAGCCTGAATTTGTCAGTGTGCTTCTGGGGCTGAACACATGGTGGTCAGCTTCTGAACAGGTAAGGTGGACCCAATTTATTTCCAGCCACCCCTCCAGAGGTTATTGCTACATGTAGAATCTGTGTAGATAACCACAGGATAACTGAAAACTAGCTAGATTGGCCAAGGATATCCAGGATCACTAGCAGGTAACAGGCACAGGTGCAAGCTCTGAAAGTACCCAGTTTTCCTGTGAGCCTCCAGGGGTGGGTTTAAAATGTATGCTTACATTTTGATTTACCAAAACTATGCATTACAGCATATGAACATATGTGAACTATCCATTAAAATGTTATCCAATCAGCCAGGCCCTTTCCCTACATAACTGATGGTAGATCTACCATACACTTTACAATCAGTTTGTATAGTGTATGGTCAGCTTAAGGCAAGTTGCTAGGTAAATTCATGACCAGGGTCAGACAAATACTACAGAGCCAAAGATAGTACCACAACATTAAAAACAGAGCAACGGGCAAACATACAGCAGAAAATACAGAACAAATTAAAATAGAGAGAGTTCTAATCATGATGTTGTCAGGGCTACTGAAATCAGCAACTAATGCCAACCCAAAATGTAAGCTCTCAGATAACCTGTATGATAATCCCACTATAACTGCATAGAAACCTTTATGAATTCAAATAGGTTCTTAATTATTCACAGTATGGCATTAAGGCACACTATTGCCGCAAATCTGCAACCCACTGGCATCTATTTGTGCCTCCATTGTCATCTCAAGATCTGCAGCAGTTACAGCTGTGTAGATGGAAGAAACTGAATGAGTGATGTGATATATTAGCTTTACAGTATAATAAAGCAGTGTGTTATCATCAACCGCCACAATAATACAATGAAAGGCATGCATACATTTAATCAATCTCCAATACACAGCATGTCTACTGCAACATCTAATACATCTACCTAATACTACTACCATTACTAGTAATAATAATATTATTAATTACATTTTTAGTATTCATGTCGTATTATTCTAACATATAACAGCTTTATCATACTGTATAACTATTTCTGTACATTGGATGCTTAGGCAGCTGTCCTCAAAGTACTGTGTAAAAGCAGAAGATTGTTCATAAAAAGACATAATCAGAATTTGAGCATGTGCCGTTCTCATGATTGCATGTCAATCCCCCATTCCTACAAATGGCAGTTTGCTTTGCTTTATGTGTTATGTGTACAGGCATGCCTGACCACTGTGACCAGCCTCCATGTATCCCTGGTAACTATATTCAAATGTTGGCATCTCAGATCTAATTATATTTTTACCTGATCCTGATATTTTAAATCCGTGTTTTCAAACTCGACACTCTAATAGCACTGAGGTTACAGTATAATTCCATTTAGCCAGACTGTTCAATTAAAAACACAATCCCTACATCAGCACTTGCACAATATGTAGGTGTGCACACACATTGCTAAGGGAATGATTCATCAGACTCTGCAGTGTGTTACCGACTGGCTCTAATTTGCCTCAAGTAGAATAGAATGTCCTATATTATTATGGAGCATAATAGATGCCTCCGTGTGGCTTTGTGCCAAGCACATATAGGTATTGGAGTTAGCAAAAAAAAGGTTGATAATCCCTTATTAGAAATAAGGTTCAGGTTTGGGTCAAGCAATGGTGTACGTTAAACCCAAATTGTTTGCAGTTCATGGAAACAGTGAAATAATGCAGCTGTTCATTGCCATAGCAACCAACTAGGAATACTGCACTTCCTGGACTTTGTACTAAGGCCAAATGGCTTAGAATGGCCAATAATAGGGGCTTTGTCATATACCAGCCCCGTCATGTGTTGAAAGAAATAGGGAGAGATGCTGCTATACAGTGATACATTGTTTACATCACCATGAACTGCGGAGTGGTGGGCTACATATTATTAGGCAACTCTCTGTGTTCACAGTGCAAAGTTCCCAAAGTACATTTGTGTACGTCACTGTCTAATATATATATATATATATATATATATATATATATATATACACACACAGTATCTCACAAAAGTTATATATTTTCATGTTGCTGTCCCCTCAAAATAACTCAACACACAGCCATTAATGTCTAAACCGCTGGCAACAACAGTGAGTACACCTCTAAGTAAAAATGTCCAAATAGGGCATAAAGTGTCAATGTTTTGTGTGGCCACCATTGTTTTCTAGCACTGCCTTAACCCTCTTGGGCATGAAGTTCACCACAGCTTCACAGGTTGCCACTGGAGTCCTCTTCCACTCCTCCATGATGACATCACAGAGCTGGTGGCTGTTAGAGACCTTGCCCTCCTCCACCTTCCGTTTGAGGATGCCCAGATGCTCAATAGGGTTTAGTTCTGGAGACATGCTTCACCAGTCCATCGCCTTTACCGTCAGCTTCTTTAGCAAGGCAGTGGTCATCTTGGAGGTGTGTTTAAGGTCGTTATCATATTGGAATACTGCCCTGCAGCCCAGTCTCTGAAAAGAGGGGATCATGCTCTGCTTTAGTATGTCACAGTACATGTTGGCATTCATGGTTCCCTCAATGAACTGTAGCACTTATGCAGCCCCAGACCATGACACTCCCACCACCATGCTTGACTGTAAGCAAGACACATTTGTCTTTCTACTCCTCACCTGGTTGCTGCCACACACGCTTGACACCATCTTAACCAAATACATTTATCTTGGTCTCATCAGACCACAGGACATGGTTCCAGTAATCCATGACCTTAGTCTGCTTGTCTTCAGCACACTGTTTGCAGGCTTTCTTGTGCATCATCTTTAGAAGAGGCTTCCTTCTGGGACGACAGCCATGTAAACCAAAGAATAGCTTCATAGAGTATGTCCAAAAATTCCTCTCAAAACAGGGGAAGGGTAGAGATCATGTGATATATATATATATATATATATATATATATATATATATATATATATATATACATATATACACTTTTGTGAGATACATCGTATCTCACAAAAGTGAGTACACCCCTCACATTTTTGTAAATATTTTATTATACCTTTTCATGAGACAACACTGAAGAAATTACACTTTGCTACAATGTAAAGTAGTGAGTGTACAGCTTGTATAACAGTGTAAATTTTACCCTGGTGAATGGTGAGCTTTGCTCCTTTGCTCCTGGACTATTCTGGTGCTCCAGCACTGTAAAAGTACTACACATAATGTTTTCTCAGCTGGACCTAAGTTGCAAAATGTGTATTGCTTGCTGCAGGGTAAAGCCTACACATAATGTTTTCACAGCTATACCTCAGGTACAAAATCTCTAATGTTTCCTGAAGGGTAAATCATGCTCTTTGTCTCCTAGTTTGCAGCATATTCTAGTGCCCTGGTGTTTAAAAATATTTGTGGCTATTATCAGACAACACACTCTAATGTTTATTTGGAGATAAAACCTGCCTTGTCTCTCCCACTTATATTGCTGTTTAACCAAACTGCCTACATACTGTCTATCCACTATAAAATATTTGTGGCTATTGTCTTCTTAAATAATACGCTCTGAGTTTTACATAGCTACATATGTGCATAATTTGTAAGGTCGATTAAAGACATCAGTTCAACATGTGTAGTTGTGGTACAAGTGTGTATTAATTTATGTCTCTACCATTACCCGTATCGCTGTATACTGCATCCATCTTCATCTCCAAGTTTACAGCATATTCTAGTGTCCGTGTGCTCAGAAATATTTGTAGCTATTATCAAACATAATACTCTAATGTTTATTTGAAGATATAACATGCCTGGTCTCCTTATATTGCTGTGGTTGTGGTGTACAAGTGTGTATGAATTTATATCTCTAATGCCCCGTACACACGGTCGGATTTTCCGACGGAAAATGTGTGATAGGACCTTGTTGTCGGAAATTCCAACTGTGTGTAGGCTCCATCACACATTTTCCATCGGATTTTCCGACACACAAAGTTTGAGAGCAGGCTATAAAATTTTCCGACAAGAAAATCCGTTGTCGGAAATTCCGATCGTGTGTACACAAATCCGACGGACAAAGTGCCACGCATGCTCAGAATAAATAAAGAGATGAAAGCTATTGGCCACTGCCCTGTTTATAGTCCCGACGTACGTGTTTTACGTCACCGCGTTCAGAATGATCGGATTTTCCGACAACTTTGTGTGATTGTGTGTATGCAAGACAAGTTTGAGCCAACATCTGTCGGAAAAAATCCTAGGATTTTGTTGTCGGAATGTCCGAACAAAGTCCGACCGTGTGTACGGGCATAAGTCTCTACTATTTCCTGTATCCCTGTATTATGTGTTCACTAAGATGCCCATCTAAGAGTTTTTTAAATTATCAACACTCCCTGCTGACACCACCAATTGTGGAAAGAATATAATCATAAACAGTGATATAGCGCAACCATATATAATCACTTATACAAAAAAAATTCCAAAAAATAAAAAGTCCATTCAAAATTGTATGTTCGACCACCAATGTACCTTGATAGTTTCACATATCTTGAAATGCATCAAATCATAAACAACCAAAAGTGAAATAGCACAAAAAAAAACCTACATTAATGGGAAAATAATAAAATGACAATTACCATGAAAATAAAACTGAAAATGAAAATTAGAAAAAAAAATGAAAAGCAAAGAAATTTAAAAATTACAAACAATTTAAAAAAATGCAAAATAACCATAAAAATAAAAACCAATGAAAAGTCTGTAAATAACACAAAGGTCCATTGTTGTTCCCAGACTCCTGTATAGAAAAGGGCACTTATGGTGACAATATACTAGACGAAAAATCGTTCGAAAATCTGTCATTTGGGCAGTTCGTTAGTTTATCGTCCAGTTAATGGGCACATATAGAAAAACGGTTGTGATGTTTTTGAGCCGAAAAATCAAAGGACAAATTTAAAAACAAAGGAATTGGGGAAAGTGGGACTTTGAATGAAGCACTTGGTAGCGCATAGATAGTTAGCTGAACAAGGGAACTTTATTTTGTGTACATAGTTGGTGACCATACATATAATGTTCATATCAGTAACATAGGTAAGCATTGGGGTACATGTAGTTAACCATAATTTGGCAACAAATATGTCTCAAATGCAATCAATGGTACAAGTTCAAGCAAGATAAAAACAAAAATGGTACAAATGATGATACAAAGCCGTGAATAAGACCATAACAAAATTCCCAGAGTTCAACCTGAGGTTGGTTAGATAAGGTTAAAATTACGAGGTAATGCCTGCAGGACCTGAGGCCTCACTTTAGCCTGTGGAGGTACAATTACATAAAGAGTTGTGATCTGGATGTATTTGAATAAAAAACGCATCAATAAGCTCTACGCGTTACGTGGCTACTCCGCCACTCATCAGGAGCATGCGTGTAATCTATGGTGGAAATAATAAAGGAAAAACAAAGAAGCTGTCAATAATGATGGGGTAGAGTAGAGCCCCAATCAGCATCAAAGTGCATACCTACCAGTTGAGGTCCAACGGTTACCAGTACACTGACATGGCGCCAGGGACAACAGGCGACATTCCCTACCGGGGGCCGTGGTGGACAGCCCAACGGGGGCACCAAGAAGCTAATGATCGAGGCGGGCACGGGACCACAAGGCATCTCTAGGAGAGAATATTGAGAGAAAAAGGAGTGAGGGATAGTGAGGTAGGCAGGGGCTAAGGGGTTAGCAGGTGGTGAAGGAGAAAAAGAGGGGACCGTGCAGGAAAAGCTAAATTTGAAAGTGGGGTGCTGGCAGCTCTGAGTGATGCAGGGGAAGTGACCACCGACCAAAATGAAACCAAGAAACCAGTGCCAAACTGGGGAAAGTGAGAGGTGAGAAGTGAATAAGTACCTGTATGGACAAGGAGCCAAGAGTCCTGTGTGTGGAGGTGACAGCTTCTTTGTTTTTCCTTTATTATTTCCACCATAGATTACACGCATGCTCCTGATGAGTGGCGGAGTAGCCACGAAACGCGTAGAGCTTATTGATGCGTTTTTTATTCAAATACATCCAGATCTCAACTCTTTATGTAATTGTACCTCCACAGGCTAAAGTGAGGCCTCAGGTCCTGCAGGCATTACCTCGTAATTTTAACCTTATTTAACCAACCTCAGGTTGAACTCTGGGAATTTTGTTATGGTCTTATTCACGGCTTTGTATCATCATTTGTACCATTTTTGTTTTTATCTTGCTTGAACTTGTACCATTGATTGCATTTGAGACATATGTGTTGCCAAATTATGGTTAACTACATGTACCCCAATGCTTACCTATGTTACTGATATGAACATTATATGTATGGTCACCAACTATGTACACAAAATAAAGTTCCCTTGTTCAGCTAACTATCTATGCGCTACCAAGTGCTTCATTCAAAGTCCCACTTTCCCCAATTCCTTTGTTTTTGACTTGTCAGGGATGGAAATACATGACCTTACCAGGCCATGATTTCATTTAAAGTCCCGTAGGGATGGAAATACGTGACCTCACCAGGTCTGGGCTTCCTTAAAGTCCCTAAAGCTCTTCTCCCCCCCTTTTTTTGCATAAAGGACAAATTTGGAAAACTTCAGCTGAACGGACGATAGATTGAAAGGTTAATGTGTTTCTCACCCGAACAGTTTGCACTAGGCATATGTGACAAAACAAACGAAAAACAAATTCATCAATGTCCGTTGAATGATTTATCGATCAAAATTCCTTTATTACATGATGGCAAAATTGTTTACTCTCACGACCATGTGTTCGTTTTTCGAAAACTCGTTTGAACGATTTTTCGATAGGTGTATAGCTAGCAAAAGTCATTAAAAGCAGCTAATCCAAGTTTAACAAGAATCCAACAAAAAAAATTAGCACAGCATGCAAATATAGCAGGAGTTACAGGGTGTGCTTGAATAACAGACAAGGAAAAGTTCCAATTGATGAAAAAAGTAGTCACTTTATTAAGTTCAGAAATTATGTCCACTCAAATTAGCATGCATGCTCCTACGTGTGCAGAGGGGATCCCAGATGAATGGCTCAGTCGATCTCCTGGCTAGGGAGAGAGAGCAGATGTCCATGACAGGGGGATCTGCATGAAGGAGATCTGTCAACAGCCACTAGAGCAACATCACCGACGTGGGCTTTGTCATAACACGGGCGTAATGGGGCAGAACCATGCTGTTGACAGCTCATTGTAGCCATCTGTGGGTCAGGAGAGTCTAAGTGGTGAGGAGGAGATGGTTAGATTTGATGTATCCCTGCCTGTAACATAGCACTGAGTGTGCTTTTTATTTTAGTGCATTTTTATGCCTTTTTTTATAAAAGTTTTTTATATATGGAAAGCATTATTAGTCCCATTCTATTTTGCATGCTATATGCCCATTAGAGTGGTTCCAGCACAGGAAAGAAGAAGTCTGCCCAGGGAGCTGTGGATATTATAGCCCAATAAGGGGCAAAAGCGCACTTTGACCTGGATTTTTTACTGGGTTCAATATTAAAAGGTGAGCATTCACTATCTCCACGGAGTAGAAGCATGCAGAGCACTCGTGAAATTTAAAGTATTGGAAGATATGTGAATCTATCACAGCACATTGGTGGCCGGATGCAAAATTTTGCGTTGGCTTTTTTTTTCTGAGGCTTTTTTTGTATAAGCGATTATACTACTGTATATGGTTGTGTTACATCACTGTTTATGATTTGACCTATTGAAAGATATATGAATTTATCACGGTACAATGGAGGTAAAACGCACAATTTTAAATGAGCTTTTTATTTTTTTTATTTTTTTTGTATAGGTGATTATATATGGTTGTGCTACATCACGGTTTATGATTATATGTATTTAGGAGTGTGGTGAAACCACTTAACGATGTTTTAGCAGCAACTTTTGGTACAATGATATAAATAATATTGTGTGCTGTTGCCTTTTAATGGCATGCCTCCATTCCATATTAGAATATACAAAGAACTAAAAACATAGTCCATGTGCATCAGCAAATTGAATACCTCTTTATCTGTGGTAGTTTACACATGATGTCTGTTGGTTTGTTGGTGTCTTAATTTGAATACTATACATTTTTCCTTATGGGTCACTGGTGCTAGACACTACAGCCCTAGCCAAAAGTTTTGCGAATGACAGAAATGACACACAGTTTCACAAAGTCTGCTGCTTCAGTGTTTTTAGATCTTTTTGTCAGATGTTACTACGATATACTGAAGTATAATTACAGGCATTTTATAAGAGTGGAAGGCTTTTATTAACAATTACATTAAGTTTATACAAAGAAACAATATTTGCAGTGTTGACCCTTCTTTTTTCAAGACAACTGCAATTCAAACTGGCATGCTATCAATCAACTTCTGGCCCACATCCTGACTGATGGCAGACCATTCTTGCATAAGCAATGCTTGGAGTTTAGCAGATCTTGTGGGGGTTTTTTTTGTTCATCTGCCTCTTGAGGATTTACCACAAGTTCTCAAAGGGAATGAGGTCTGGGGAGTTTCCTGGCCATGGACCCCAAATTTCGATGTTTTGTTCTCCAAGCAACTTAGTTATCATTTTTGCCCTATGTGCTCCATCATGCTGGAAAAGGCATTGTTCGTCACCAAACTGTTCTTGCATGGTTGGGAGAGGTTGCACTCAGAGGATGTTTTTGTTCCATTCTTTATTGATGGCTGTGTTCTTAGGCAAAATTGTTAGTGAGCCCACTCCCTTGGCTGAGAAGCAACCCCACACATGAATGGTCTCAGGACGCTTTACTGTTGGCATGACACAGGACTGATGGCAGAGCTCACCTTTTCTTCTCCGGACAAGGTTTTTTCCAGATGCCCCAAATATTAGTCTATCCCTGATGTTTCCTTGAGAGAAGTGGCTTCTTTGTTGCCCTTCTTGACAACAGGCCATCCTCCAAAAGTCTTTGCCTGTAGATGTGCAGATGTGCGTGTAGATGCACTCACATCTGCCTGCTGCCATTCCTGAGCAATCTTTGCACTGTGGTGCCCCAATCCCACAGCTGAATCAACTGTAGGAGATAGTCCTGGCGCTTGCTGGACTTTCTTGGGTGCCCTGAAGTCTTCTTCACAGCAATTAATTCTTTTGTGCAAAGCACTGATGACTGCACGTGTTTCCTTGCAGGTAACCACGGTTAACAGAGGAAGAACAATAATTTCAAGCACCATCCTCCTTTTAAAGCTTCCAGTCTGTTATTCTAACTCAATAAGCATTACAGAGTCATTTCCAGCCTTGTCCTCGTTAACACTGAGACCTGTGTTAGCAAGAGAATCACGAACATGATGTCAGCTGGTCCCTTTGTGATAGGGCTAAAAAGCAGTGCAAATGTTTTTTTGGGATTGAGTTCATTTTCATGGCAAAGAGAGACTTTGCAATTAATTTCAATTCATCTGATCACTCCTCATAACATTCTGCAGTATGTGCAAATTGCCATCATAAAAAATGAAGCAGCAGACTTTGTGAAAATTAATATTTGTTTCATTCTCAAAACTTTTGGCCAAGGCTGTACACCTTTGCTCTCTCTCTCTTTTCTTTTTACTTTTTTCTCTTTCTTTTTTTTTGGGTAGATATAATATAATATATGCAGATCAGCTGGGAATGAAGATGGCCAAAAAGTTAGAGGGGTATTTAAACTAGGCAATGGGGGGGAGGGTCCAGAGGTAGAGATAGTCAGTGCGGAACATATTCCAGAGGGTAGTATTGGGGGCATTAGTGGTAGGTTGACCAAAGCACATAAACCCAGGGTAAGTATAGTAGCAAGTCCTAGTTGTAATCTCGGAGCACCCAATAAGATGATGATATGGGACCGGTCTAAACTACATGGCATGTTCACCAATGCCAGGAGCCTGGTGGACAAGATGGGTGAACTAGAGATACTGTTGTATGAGAAGGATTTGGATTTTGTGGGAATCAGAGACCTGGTTCAACAGCTCTCATGATTGGCTGGCAACCATTCAAGGGTATACCCTTTATGACAAGGATATGAATGTGAGAGATGACATCACTAAGGGAGCTAGGGAGGAGGCGGAATCCTTATGGGTAGAGCTCTAAAGGGATGAAGCTAAGGGGAAAATAATACTGGGAGTATGCTATAGGCCCCCTAACCTGAGGGAGGACGGGGAGACAGATCTCCTATCACAATTTGGATTAGCAGCAAGGATGGGAAGTGTTATCATAATGGGGGATTTTAATTATCCAGACATAGACTGGACAGGAACCACGCATTCATCTAAGGCTTGCTAGTTCCTAAATGTCTTGCAGGACAATTTTATGGGCCAGATGGTAGACGCACCAACTAGCAATAAAGCGTTACTGGATCTACTGATTGCCAACAATACAGACCTGATCACAGATGTGGAAATATGGGGCAATTTAGGTAACAACGGTCACAGGTCAATTGGGTTCAGTATAAATCACACAAATAGGAAACATAAGAGGAATACAAGGACACTGCATTTCAAAAGAGGCAACTTCCCTAAACTACAAAGCTTGCTAGAAGGCATAAATTGGGCTAAAATCTTAGGAACAAAGAACACAGAGGAGAGATGGGTTTGCTTTAGGAGCATATTAAATAAGGGCATTAGTCAATGCATCCCATTGGGTAATACATTTAAAAGAGCGAACAAAAGTCCTGGATAGCTTAACTCCAATGTAGAAAATGTATATAAAAGCGAAGAAGAAGGCCTTCAAAAAATACAAGGTTGAGGGATCATCATCAGCATTCAGACTTTATAAAGAATGCAATAAGAAATGTAAGGGTGCAATAAGGACATCTAAGATAGAACATGAAAGACACATAGCGGAGAAGAGCAAAAAAAAATCCCAAGAAATTCTTTAAATATGTAAACAGTAAAAAAGAGAGGACAGACCATATTGGCCCCATAAAGAATGAGGAAGGACATCTGGTTACAAATAATGGGGAGATGGCGAAGGTATTGAATTTATTCTTCTCCTCAGTCTTCATGAGGGAATCGGGGGGGCTTCACTAACCAAAACTGCAGTGTTTATCCTCATGACACATCACAGGAAGCACCTCCATGGTTAACAGAGAACAGAATTAAAATTAGACTTGGGAAACTTAACATTAATAAATCACCGGGACCACATGGCTTGCACCCAAGGGTATTTAGGGAACTCAGTCAAGTAATTGCCAGACCATTGTTTCTAATTTTTGCTGACAGTCTACTGACTGGAATGGTACCAGCTGATTGGAGAAAAGCCAATGTAGCACCAATATTTAAAAAGGGCCCAAAATACATCCCTGCAAATTACAGACCAGTTAGCCTAACATCAATAGTATGTAAACTCTTGGAGGGGATGATAAGGGACTATATACAAGATTTTGAAATGAGAACGGTATCATTAGCAGTAATAAGCATGGATTCATGAAGAATCGTTCTTGCCAAACCAATCTATTAACCTTCTATGAGGAGGTGAGTTGCCAACTAGATAAAGAAAGACCCGTAGACGTGGTGTATCTGGGTTTTGCAAAAGCATTTGACACAGTTCCCCATAAACGTTTACTGTACAAAATAAGGTCCGTTGACATGGACCATAGGGTGAGTACATGGATTGAAAACTGGCTACAACGGTGGTGATAAATGGGGAGGTACTCGGAATGGTCAGGGGTGGGTAGTGGGGTCCCCCAGGGTTCTGTGCTGGGACCAATCCTGTTTAATTTGTTCATAAATGACCTGGAGGATGGGGTAAACAGTTTAATCTCTGTATTTGCGGACGATACTAATCTAAGCATGGCAATAACTTCTCTGCAGGATGTGGAAACCTTGCAAAAAGATCTGAACAAATTAATGGGATGAGCAACTACATGGCAAATGAGGTTCAATGTAGAAAAATGTAAAATAATGCATTTGGGTGGCAAAAATATGAATGCAATCTATACACTGGGGGGAGAACCTCTGGGGGAATCTAGGAAAGAAAAGAACCTGGGGGTCCTAGTAGATGAAAGGCTCATGCAATGCCAAGCTGCTGCTAACAAAGCAAACAGAATATTAGCATGCATTAAAAAGGGGATTAATTCCAGAGATAAAACAATAAGTCTCCCGCTCTACAAGACTCTGGTCAAGCCACACCTAGAGTATGTTGTCCAGTTCTGGGCACCAGTGCTCAGGAAGGATGTACTGGAAATGGAGCGAGTACAAAGAAGGGCAACAAATAGGAAAGGTTGCGAGCACGGAACTTATTCTCTCTGGAGAAGAGACGCTTGAGAGGGGATATGATTTCAATATACAAATACCGTACTGGTGACCCCACAATAGGGATAAAACTTTTTTGCGGATAGGAGTTTAACAAGACTCGTGGCCACTTATTAAAATTAGAAGAAAAAAGAGGTTTATCCTTAAACTACGCAGAGGGTTCTTTACTGTAAGAGCGGCAAGGATGTGGAATTCCCTTCCACAGGCGGTGGTCTCAGCGGGGGGCATCGGTAGTTTCAAGAAACTATTAGATAAGCACCTGAACGACCGCAATATACAGGGATATACAATGTAATACTGACATATATACTCACGCACATAGGTTGGACTTGATGGACTTGTGTCTTTTTTCGAGCTCACCTACTATGTAACTATGTAATTATTTTTAGGAAGTTATTCCATTTGCTGATGCACAGGGACACCATTTTGCACCAGTACAACATTCTGGCACGCTTTGTTTATGTTTAATAGGTTCCTTCACCTGTTCTTGGTGGCTAATAGGCTTTCTAATCCAATGCATATAGTTTTATAGGTACTGTTCCTCGATTTTCCCATTGGGGTGCCATGTCTCTCCACCCCCCCCCAACTCCTGAGCCAGACACCTGGTGGTGGTTTCCGTTTGGAGGTGTTATCTTATATTGCTATATAGCTGATTTGTAAATATTGTTCTATTAATAAACACACACATATACACACACACACACATATACACAGTGCATACACTGTATCTCACAAAAGTGAGTACACCCCTCACATTTTTGTAAATATTTTATTACATCTTTTCATGTGACAACACTGAAGAAATGGCACGTTGCTACAATGTAAAGTAGTGAGTGTATAACTTGTATAACAGTGTAAATTTGCTGTCCCCTCAAAATAACTCAACACACAGACATTAATGTCTAAACCACTGGCAACAAAAGTGAGTACACCCTTAAGTGATAATGTTAAAATTGGGCCCAATTAGCCATTTTCCCTCCCCGGTGTCATGTGACTCGTTAGTGTTACAAGGTCTCAGGTGTGAATGGGGAGCAGGCGTGTTAAATTTGGTGTTATTGGTCTCACTCTCTCATACTGGTCACTGGAAGTTCAACATGGCACCTCATGGCAAAGAACTCTGAGGATCTGAAAAAAAAAAAAATTGTTGCTCTACATAATGATGGCCTAGGCTATAAGAAGATTGCCAAGACCCTGAAACTGAGCTGCAGCACAGTGGCCAAGACCATACAGCAGGACAGGTTCCACTCAGAACAGGCCTCGCCATGGTCAACCAAAGAAGTTGAGTGCACATGCTCAGCGTCATATCCAGAGGTTGTCTTTGGAAAATAGAAGTATGAGTGCTGCCAGCATTGCTGCAGAGGTTGAAGGGGTGGAGGGTTACCTGTCAGTGCTCAAACCATAAGTCGCACACTGCATAAAATTGGTCTGCATGGCTATCGTTCCAGAAGGAAGCCTCTTCTAAAGATGATGCACAAGAAAGCCCGCAAACAGTTTGCTGAAGACAAGCAGACTAACGACATGGATTACTGGAACCATGTCCTGTGGCCTGATGGGACCAAGATAAACTTATTTGGTTCAAGCGTGTGTGGCGGCAACCAGGTGAGGAGTACAAGTGTGTCTTGCCTACAGTCAAGCATGGTGGTGGAGGTGTCATGGTCTGGGGCTGCATGAATACTGCCGACACAGGGGAGCTACAGTTCATTGAGGGAACCAGGAATGGCAACATGTACTGTGACATACTGAAGCAGAGCATGATCTCCTCCCTTCGGAGAGTGGGGTGCAGAGCAGTTTTTCAACATGATAACGACCCCAAACACACCTCCAAGATGACCACTGCCTTGCTAAAGAAGCTGAGGGCAAAGGTGATGGACTGGCCAAGCATGTCTCCAGATCTAAACCCTATTGAGTATCTGTGGGGCATCCTCAAATGGAAGGTGGAAGAGCACAAGGTCTCTAACATCCACCAACTCCATGATGTTGTTATGGAGGAGTGGAAGAAGACTCCATTGGCAACCTGTGAAGCTCTGGTGAACTCCATGCCCAAGAGGGTTAAGGCAGTGCTCGAAAATAATGGTGGCCAGACAAAATATTGACACTTTGGGTCCAACTTGGACATTTTCACTTAGGGGTTTACTCACTTTTGTTGCCAGTGGTTTAGACATTGATGGCTGTGTGTTGAGTTATTTTGAGGGGACAGCAAATTTACACTGTTTTACAGGATGTACCCTCACTACACTTACATTGTAGCAAAGTGTCATTTCTTCAGTGTTGTCACATGAAAAGATATAATAAAATATTTACAAAAACGTGAGGGGTGTACTCACTTTTGTGAAATACTGTGTATGTACAGGCATACCCCATTTTTAAGTACACAATGGGGTTTATTTACTAAAGCTGGAAAGTGCAAAATCAGGCTCACTTCTGCATAGAAACCAATGAGCTTCTAACCTCAGTTTGTTCAATTAAGCTTTGGTAATAAAACCTGGAAGCTCATTGCTTTCTATGCAGAAGTGAGCCTGATTTTGCACTTTCCAGCTTTAGTAAATAAACCCCATTGAGTACTTAAAAGTGGGGTATGCCTGTATATATATATATTATATATATATTATATATATATATATATATATATATATATATATATATATATATATCACATCATATCCACCCTTTCCCTGTTTTGAGGGATTTTTTGAACATACTCTATGAAGCCGTTCTTTGGTTTGCAGATTTTACATTGGGCATCTGCTCCTGAACGAAACGCGTTGAGCTAAAGAATGTACCCATCATTATATTTTGTGAAAAACTTGGAATTCTGGAATGGGTATATGTATTATTATATGAATACTATGTTGAATGTAAGCCGATACACAATAGAAATTGCTAAATAAATCTTTTTATGCAAATGTTGTACCTCATTTAGAGTCCCGTGAAAAATGTTTTTAGTTTTTTTGGTACAATGATTTATATAGCGCATATTAAATTTGAATATCCAGTTTGCATGTTGTTTGGGTCTTTTTCAATTGTGAAAGGGTGTTCCACATCCTTACTGCTCAAACAATAAAGAACCCCCTACACCGTTTGCTATTAAACAGCTTATCATCCAACTTCAATGAGTTACCACATGTCTTCTTAGGTGACCTGACACTGAATATGTTTTCCCTTATAATACAGGAGTCTCCAAACTTTTTAAACAAAAGGCTAGTTTACTGTCCTTCAGACATTAAGGGGGCTGGACTGTGGCCAGCGAGCTTAGAAAATGCCCTAGTGTCCATGGGAGTAAATATTGCCCCATTATTTGTATCAATAGGAGGAATATTGCCCCATAGTTGGTATCAGGAGAAGGAATATTGCCTCTTCATTGGTGTCAGTGGGAAGAATAGTGTTGTGCTGTTGGTGTTAGTGAGAAGAATAGTGTCCTATTGTTGATATAAGTGAAACAGGAACTATGTCCCATTGTTGGTGTCAGTGGGAGGAAAAGTGCCACAAGAGCCAGATAAAGGCAAGCAAAAAGCCACATCTGGTCCCAAGCCATAGATTTGAAATCAGTGCTATAATAGAATCACTATTTAGATATTTGTATATTGCAATCATATCTCCTCTTAAGCGTCTCTTCTCCAGGGAGAATACATTTATTGTATGTAATCATCCCCCTAACTAAGGTCCTCTAGTCCTCAGCTTTCTTGCACTTCTCTAAACTCTACAGTTCCATCCCTCCTGAGTGCCTGGGACCAGAACTGGATGACAGACTCAAGATGTGGCCAAATCAGAGTTTTGTAAAATGGTGGAATATAGTTTTATCTCTTAAAGCGGAGCGCCACCGAAAAATTTTTTTTTAAAAGTCAGCAGCTACAAATACTGCAGCTGCTGACTTTTAAAACATGGACACTTACCTGTCCAGGGCACCCGCGATGTCGGCACCCGAGGCCGAAGCGTCTCTCCGTCCTCGGGTGCTGCCGCCTCCATCTTCGGTAAGGGAATCAGGAAGCGAAGCCGTACGGATGGTCCCTGCTGCCTCTGGGACCCGTATGTTTCCCAGCAGGTAGCGGGGAGGGAGCAGGAAGTGGCGTAAATACCCGCAGATTCTGCGGGTATCTATGCCGGAAGTGGGTACAGATACCTGTAATATACAGGTATCTGTACCCCCCTCCCCCCTGAAAGGTGCCAACTGTGTCACCGGAGGGGGGGAGGAATCTAATGAGTGGAAGTTTCACTTTTGGGTGGAACTCCACTTTAAGTAGATACCCATTTTAATGCATGCTTATAGCCTGCCAGCTTTGTATTGTATTGCTGGAGCTTGGCTTTGCATGTTCTTGCTAAGCCTGTGGTCTACTAGGACCCCAGATTCTTTTCCATCCTAGATTCCTCCGGAGTACCCACCCTAGTGTGTACCTTGCATGCATAATTTTATTCCATAAGTGCAATACATTACATTTATCAGTATTAAACTTAATTTGCCATGTAGTTGTCCACCCCTTTATTTTGTCAAGATCTTCTTGTTAGGTTACAATATCCTGTTGTGAGGTTATAACCCTTAGTTGTGTATCATCAGCAAACACTAAAACTGAACTATTTATTCCAACTTTTATATCATTTATGTACAAGTTGAACAAAATTGATCCCAGGACAGAGCCCCGGGGCACCCTGCTCACAACTCCAGACTATTCAGAAGATACAACTTATCACCATCCTTTAGATGTGTTCCTGTAACTAGTTTTCTATCCAGGTACTTAAGCTATCATCAATGCCAACAGACCACAATTTGTAAATTAAGCGTTTATCAGGTACTTTATCAAATGCTTTGGCGACTTCCAGATACACCCCGTCCAGAGCCATTCCTCTACCCATATTACAGCCTACCTCATTATAGAATGTTAAAAGCTTGGTCTGGCAAGAATGATCTTTCATAAATCTATGGTGGTTACTACTAATGATACTATTTTCATCAACAAATCCTTGGATATAGTACCTTATAATCCTCTCCAATAGTTTACATACTATTGATGCTAGGTTGACTGGTCTGTAGTTTCCAGGTACAGTATATATCCCTTTTTTAAATATTGGTACCACTTTATCTTTTCACTTTATCTTTTCACTAATCAGCTGGTACCATTCCAGTCAATAAGCTGGTACCATTTCAGTCAATAAATGGTTTAGCAATAACCTGACTAAGTTCTTTGAAAACTTTCGGGTGTAAGCCATCTGATCCTGGTGATTTATTCACAATAAGTTTTTCAAGTCTTTTTTGAACAGTGGTTTCCATTAGCCATAAGGGAACATACATTCCTTGCTGTGTTCATAATAATACATCTTGTCTATTATACCCCTCCTTTTTCTTAGTAAAAACCGAGGAGAAGAATGTATTTAATACAGTTGCCTTCTCCCTCTCACTTGTAACCAAATGCCCCTGACTATCCTTTATGGGGCCATAATGGTCCAGCTTTGCCTTTTTACTACTATATATTTAAACATTGGGGGGGGGGGAATTTTTTTACTCTCCTCCACTATGTATCAAATGTGGTTTATTTTTCACTGCCCTGACTGCACTCTTAAATAATTTTATTGCATTTCTTGTAGTGTTGGAATTCTGACAGTGACACCTCTGCCCTATATTTTTTAAGGGACAGTATTTTCTATTTAATATGCCTTTTTGCACTCAAATTTAGCCACCCGGGTTTATCTTTAGTCCTATTTGTTGGCCGTTGGAATACACTCAAACAATGGGTAATATGGCACACTCTGGATATGGCTAGATGTTACTTACAAAAGGGTATGGGGTAAAAAAAAATGAACTGGGCAATAAAACAAGTCCACATAAATCAATAAGTCCATGTCAAGAGAACATGTGCTGTTCTTGGAAGGCTGCCAGCTCAAAAGTTAGAAGGGACTCTGGAACATAGGGAAGACAAAGAACAGCGCCTTCTAAGTGTAGCAAGTTAGATATTTTAATAGTTAAGAGTAAGCATAGAAACACTCACAAACGAGCGACATTTTACAGCATGGGTATATAATGTGTTCATCCGCACTGTCCCAGGGTGATGCGTGATGTCACTGGCTGATGGTGGTGATCCGTAATCCAGCCTCAATCTGGCCACACTGTTGGCTCACAGCGCTTCTGGATAGCTGGAGCGAGGATAAACGTCACTTCCGGGTACAGGGACAGTGGGCCGGAGCACGCCTGCTTCTTCCTCAGGCTTAGCTGGTAGCCATCTTTGAGTGGGTTTAATATATACACCGTACAGGAGTACTGAGCGGCTTGCATGGCTGGTAACCATAGCAACTTGAATACAATACAATACCACGGCAAACTACTGTGACATCTAATAGGCTAACATATAAGACTACTTTAAAGGTACAATACTTATACTAGGCGACCAGTAGAATCATGATTGTCTAACAATATTGTCTATAAAAAAAATAAATAAATAAAATAAAATAATGATTTGAAATTGATGAAAAAAAAAAATATATGTATATATATATATATATATATATATATATATATATATATATATATATATATATATATATATATATATATATATATATATATATTGTATTATAAGCCAGCGTATACACAGAAGGAGCTCTGGCACATACATATAATATATATATATATATATATATATATATATATATATATATATATATATATATAAAACTAGTGTATACAATAATGTATATAAATATATATATATAGATATAGTGTATATATTAAACCCACTCAAAGATGGCTACTAGCTAAGCCTGAGGAAGGAGCACGTATGCCCCCAAAGCGAGCACCGCCCGCTGACCCTGTACCCGGAAGTGACGGCATCACTGAGCACCGCCGATCCTCGCTCCAGCTATCCGGAAGCGCAGTGAGCCAACAGTAAGGCCAAATTGAGGCTGGATTTCGGATCAACACCATCAGTCAGCCAGTGACGCCAGGCACCACCCCGGGACAGTGCGAATGAACACATTATGTACCCATGCTGGAAAATGCCGCTTGTTTGTGAGTGTTTCTATGCTTTTTCTTAACTTAAAAATATCTAACTTGCTTCACTTAGAAGATGCTGTTCTTTGTCTTCCCATTGGAATACACTGGCTGATGCCCTTAATTAACCACTTGCCAGCCACGTAATGTACATGTACTGCAGCAAAGTGGCTCTATTGCATGAAATCACATACCTGTATGTCAATAGCCTCTAGGGGGCATGCGCACTGCCGGAGACCCAGTCATGCGCTGACTAGACAAAGCGGGAGCCAATCAGCAGGACTGGCAGACTCGATGTCCGCCCGCCTGCCACCCACGGTTGTTCCCGAAAATGGAGATCTTGTGTTTCTGCTAACCAGGAATATGAATCTCTGTCTTCACCCAGTCAGAGCATCCCCCACACAGTTAGCAAGCACTCCCAGGGAACACATTTAACCCTTTGATTGCCCCTGATGTTAACCTCTTCCTTGTCAGTGTCATTAGTACAGTGACAGTGCATTTTTTTTAGCACTGATCACTGTATTAGTGTCACTGATCCCCAAAAAGTGTCACATAGTGTCAGATTTGTCCGCCGCAATGTTGAAGTCCTGCTAAAAATCGCTGATCGCCGCCATTACTAGTAAAAAATAAATAAATATTTATAAAAATTCCATAAATCTATCCCATAGTTTGTAGACACAATAACTTTTGCGCAAACCCATCAATATATGCTCATTGGAATATTTTTTTACCAAAAACATGTAGCAGAATACATATTGAATTAAATTGATAAAGAAATTAGATTTTTTACATTTTTTTATAACAATAAAAAATACAGTTTTTTTTGTTCAAAATTGTCACTCTTTTGTTGTTTATAGCACAAACAATTAAAACCACAGAGGTGATTAAATACCACCAAAAGAAAGCTCTATTTGTGGGGGAAAAAAAAGGACATAAATTTTGTTTGGATACAGTGCCGCACTACCGCACAATTGTTAAAGTAACGCAGTGTCGTATCGCAAAAAATGGCCTGGTCATTAAGGGGTAAAACCTTCCGGGGCTGAAGTGGTTAACATGTTCCTAAAGTACTCCCACTTTTCCTCTGTGGTTTGTATGTCAAGAATATCCTTGCATTTAATGTTGTGAAGTATGGAGAAGTGGCAACCCGTCCATTAGGAGCGCCCGGGCGTCGTCCCCTTTATCCGTGCCGCCCCCTTTATCCACACCACCCCCTCTATGGTTAATGGATAGATTCATGCATAGCATGAATCTATCCACGGCCACCGCGGGAACCCCCCTTCATGCGCCCGGCCCCCCTTATAGGCTTCAAAATAGGGTGAGCTGGGAGCGCAGAGCATTGCGCCATGAGTCCACCCAGCTGTTACAACAACGAATTAATATTCGCTGTTGTAACACTGATCCTCAATCCGGCCAATCAGAAGCAGGTCTGAGACCCGTTTTCAGATTGGCCGAAAGGAGAAGACTCCCAATTGGCCACCAAGGAGGAGGGAGGAAACATAAGCCGCCGATGCCCATGGAGAGCAGAGGAAGGGAAAGCCACTGTATGCCGCCGCCGCTAAGCAAGGGAAGCCGCCAGTGAAGCGCTGCATAGATGGGGTAAGTGCACTGTTTGCCGCCCCTTCAAAAAATGACCACTGGCTGCCACTGGTATGGAGAGCAGGTTGGTAAAGTTGGCTCTCTTGAAATGTAATGTTTTTGCCTTACCTTCAGGTCTCCTTTTCCTATGTTTTTCAGTTATCATAATTACCTTGTGAACACTGTTCCCTAAGTTCTCCCCTACTTCCATGTCAGCAGTCAGCTCTGTGTTGCTTGTAATTAGTATTTCAATCAGTTCTATTTATCATTGGAGCACACACCAACTGGCACATGAAGTTGTCCTGCAAAACGTACAAGAAATGATGAGCCCTAGGTGGCTGGGTAGTTCCATTTGCCCAGTCAATATTTGGATAACTGAAGCCCCCCATGAATTTCTACTAAAATCTCACCTAATATTCATAATTTATATAACACAAACATGTATTTTTATTCAGTAAATCTTTATAAAATAAACAAACACCTATGATTGTTGATAAAAACAAAAAGGTTTGCAAGCCTGTTATATTTTGTACTTGTGGAACCTCGTTAAAGGGTCTTTCCACCAAAAAATAATATTGCAGTTTTTTTTTTTGTTTAAGCTGCTGGGGAGACCTAATGTTTTCCTATATTCCTTGCATGAGATATTACGAACAGAATCAGGAATTATGTCAGGGAGATCCCACCGCTGGAGCATCCAAAACATATAACATTCCAGAGACTGACTCAGTGCACAAAGCTCCAACTAAAATATCAATTTTGAATGAACTGACCCTTTATTCGACAATGACCCTGGCTGTATATTTTATGTTGCTATCAATCAAGCCTGTGTAGCGACTAGGAGGCATTTTAACCTCCTTTGTACAGACTGTTCGATAATTATTTTGGAATGTCATGCTTTCATAGCTTGCTATGAAACTTTCCACATTATTTCAATGGAATTGAGATCAGAACTCTGATTTGGTGATTCTGACAAATGATATTACTTAGTTTTGAGACAATCCGTTATTGGAAAAACTGAATAAGTGAAAACCCCATTAGTCTCCTCTGTTCTGTGTAAATTAAACATTAAACACATAAAGATGGCCACACACATTACAATCTGATTGTGCAGGGATTGATTGATATTTGCAGCATCACACATTATAATATATGTAAACTTTCTATAAGATGGTACTGACATTTGCCACCTGAGATACATTTTTTTTTTCATTATTGCTAAGTTAGTACTTTTTGTTTGGGGTCTATGCCAAGACCAGGTTAACATTTTTAGATCTCTGCAATATGACCCTCATTATTTTGTCAGAGTTTAGTTAGAGTTGAAGAGAAGAGATGGTTGAATATAAAGAATGACAGGTTGAGAAAGAAGTAAAGCAGTAAAGAGTTAGAGATTTAGAAAGTGACCCCGCCCCCCCACTGGCCATTCTACGCCGTCATTCGTTCATTAAGCATAATCCAGGAGAGTTTATGTTAGAGCTGATCGAACGGCACCACCGCTGATTACCATGATTTCGCTATTGTGATTTTTGCTGCTGTAAATACATATGCTATGAGACGTCTCAGGGATTTTGAGGCTGGTTCACCCAACAGTGCTTGTCTAGGGGACTTAACCAGGTTTACCTGGGTGAGGGTGTTTATAAAATTATACACCCTAATCTAGTAGCCTCTCACCTTGGGGCACTGCCACTACACATGGTACATCGTCCCCAGCTGTCCACAACCACGGAAACATCAAGGAGACACCTCAGGAGTGAAGGTTGCCAGTCTTGCCGGGACCATGTACCATCTCATTATGACTTTGTAATTTTCTTCTATTAATGATGTATTTATGATAGATTTTGTGGCCCCCTGGGCTATCTTGTGCCACTCGTCCAGCTCAATATTCTCCTGGAGGTCTGCTTCCCATCTCTTCATATATTCAAATTTTTCAGAAAAATTTGTTAGGACTGTATATAATTCAGAGATATGCCCTTTGAACTTATCATACTGCATGCGCAAATGTTTCATAGGGGTCATCGTAGCTATGTCTTCCTTGATATAGTGGTCAAGAAATGTACTATCTGTGTATACCTGAAGAGTTCCGAGGTCGGTAACTGATGTTTTTTCATTTAGTGCCTTTCTCGTTAAGATGCCCCTATGGTCGCATAAGTCTGCGATTCTCAATAGCCCTTTGTTCGTCCACCATTCAAATGCTCTAGAGGTAAGGACTGGGGTGAAGTTCACATTTCCCAATATTGAGGCTAATGGGGTATGCAAGGATTTAAATGTGTGAGACTTATGCAGTCTGTCCCATATGCTCAAAGAGATAGAAAGTGCCGGACATAGAATTGGGGGTCTTTGCTTAGGAGATAACCAAAGGATGGAGGAGATTGAGTGTTTCTTACAGGCTCCGGCCTCTATCTGCATCCAAATTGGATGGGGTTGTGAGCTGTGAAATCTGGTAATATGGGCCAGCTGTGCTGCATAGTAGTACTTCAACAGATCTGGGAAGCCTAGTCCCCCGGCTGTTATCTTTAAATAGTTTCATTTAGCTATCGCTAGCAAAAGCAAGCACCATTTCAGGAGATAATGAACCGCTCTATACATACTGTACAGTAATTGTAAAATTGCAATAAACATGTATAATATGCATGCATTTCTATTTTTGGAAGCATATTTTGCAATAAATATTAACTTAAAAGACAGACAGAACCTTAGAATGAAAAATCTGATCAATCCACAATGCAGAAATGTATGGAATGCATCCAATAGGTGTCAGAGTTGAAAAACCTAAAGCCGCGTACACACGAGCGGAATGTCCAACAGAAAAAGTCAGATAGAAGCTTTTCATCATCTATTCCGATCGTGTGTATTCCTCATCGGACTTTTCTTTTCGAAAACTCTGACGGACCTAGAAATGGAACATGTTCTAAATATTTCTGACGGAATCAATTCCTATCGGGAAAACCGCTCGTCTGTATGCTGTTCTGACGGACCAAAAACTACGCTTGCTCTGAAGCAAGTACGAGACGGAAGTTATTGGCTACTGGCTATTGCACTTCCTTTTTCTAGTCCCGTCGTACGCGTTGTACGACACCTCCTTCTGGACGGTCGGACTTTGGTTTGACCGTGTGTAGGCAAGACCGCTTGAATGGAATTCCGTCGGAGTTCCTTCGGAGAAACCTTCGGAGAAACCTTCGGAGTTTATTCCGACGGCAAAACCGGTCGTGTGTACGCGGCATAAGATATTTTCCAGGGTGAATTCTAAAAACCAGAATCTTTTAAATTCATTTTTTGAAGATAGTCTTATTGTGGCTATACATGTCACTATCTGATGAAACAATTATTCACAAAATCAGATTCTATGATGGGATCTATGAATTTTCTAAAATACATATAATGTGTCATTGAATGATTTTGAGCAAAACTGATTGATCTAATCAAAATGTATATGACAGGTGTGGATGGCATATCCAATCATAAAAAAGTGGATAATTCAGTATGATTGATAATTGCATGGCGCTATTTATGATCAGACAGTAAATCTATCGACAATATGATCGTATATAAAATTGTTCTGTGTATGGCCATCATAAGGCTGCATGATGTATAACCAACTTATATGCTGCCTAGATCACTTTTTTCTGCATTTCAATGTTCCTGCTTAAGTTTAGCAGCTTTTATATGCGTTAAAGCATGTTTTTTTCTGAACAGGTCTTGGATGAATAATGCATAATTCTATTTTCTCTAAACACTGCTAAAATGACTGCAGTTGTTGGAGTGGTGGAATTACAGATCACCCCCTAAGAGCCCCTAAAGACACTGCAAGCTACAACTTTGTAAATTAGGGGTACTCACTTCGTGTGAGCATTGAATCTTAATGTCCTGTACACACGGAATTTCCGACAAAAAAAGTCCGATGGGAGCTTTTGGTCGGATATTCCGACCTTGTGTATGCCCCATCGGACTTTTTCTGTCAGCATTTCCGATGGACTTAGAGAACATGTTCTAAATTTTTCCGGCGGAAATGCCGACGGAGGTTATCCCATTGGCAGGTCCGACCGTGTGTACACGGAATTACAAGCCAGAAGCCACTTCTCCATTATAGCCACACATAATCACAGAATGACCACATCTCTCTCTCTCTCTTCAGCCAGTTGCTAGGTCTGTTCTGACCTGCCCACCTGCCCGGACCAGGGACTGCTTAGTGTTTTAAAAAAGTAATGCAGAGCATATCCTTAACTCAACCAGCCTATCTCACACATCCACTTTATACTGTTCATTTCTTTCTCACCTGAGGGTGCACAGGGAAGTCAGCACTAGGTGGTAAATGTGAAGTACACCTGTTCCCTCACTACCAGGGTCCCTCTCACCTTCTACCCACTTCCAATGCCAGTTGGCCACCACTCCTTCTGTTACAGCACTTTGCTTCTAACCATGTTCATTTGTAAATACATAACCTCAATGGTTAACTCTTCTCTTTAACCCAGAAGGTTAAACATGGCTTGCTTACTCCCCCCTCTCAGTTCTTCGCAGTACACCATAACTACACCTTGTCCTTTTGCATGATTCTCCCCTCCCAGTAATTCACAACTTCTTCCTTAATAACATTTCATTTACTGACCATTAAATATGACATCCTTGGAATTTTACAGATAAGCCTGTACATACATAGCGATATGTACATAAAACATCTTACTGGCTATGCATAACCTTAGGCTGTGCTGTTGCTTTGTGGTGCTGTTCATACCTGGAAGTATAGAAAGAACCCAGCAAAAGTCTATTTTAGTGGTTGCCCCAAGTAACAGGTTCTGTAGGAGGGTGCGTGGCAAAAATAGGGGCTCACATCTTGTGCAGGTCCTCTCTCTATTCAGCTACCGCATTGGACCAAAGATACCTTGCTCACATCTTGTACAGGAGAAACCAGGTCACAAAAACACATCAATCCCAGCTAGTACCAGCCAAGTTTTTAAAGGTACATTTGAGAAAAACACTTTAAACTGCAGAAACATAACATTTAGTAGGCATCTACCTACATGTCTAAATGCTGGTAAACACTGAGTTTGAATAACACCAAAAATCATTATATGTATTTATATGCATTTAGAAATGTAATCTAAAAGCATATAATATAAATGAGGCCTTAGGAAGTACAGTAATAATAGTTGGCACTTACACCGCATGGTAAATTGTATCTTCTTTGTTTTGCAGATCTACACCCGCTTTCTTTGACGAACTTCTGGTTTTGTCAGAGGCCTGAGTCCCTCCACTGCACACTGTAGTTCTATCTGCCATTACCTACATCACTAGTATGTCCCTGCAGCTCTTAAGGATCATGCTAGTGATGTAGTGATGCTTGCCTTCTTCTGAAAATACTAGTTGTCTGGCCTTCTCTGGTTTAAGTTCTAAGAGTCATTGATCTAGAAACTCTATGCAGTTTTGAAAGTCACTGTGATATCAGACCTCCTTAGGTATACTGTACATTGTTACTCCAGGCCTTCACATTTACAAAGTATTAAAACCATTGAAACATCTGAGCAAGCAGAAGTTTTAGAAAGTGGACAGCATCTGTATTCTCTACCTATAGATGGTTTGCTTTAACGCTTTACAACATCTATGCCATATTGATGGTAATGAAATTGGTGCTCCAACCAGGACTGAGGATAAGTGGTTAGCACTTTCACTTTGAAGGCTCTGGACTCAGGGTTTGACAAAGAACACTATGTACATGGAGTTTGTATGTTATATATATGTTTCTTTTTTATTCTTGCACTGTTCATGCAATCAGCACACAGTTGCCAATATTTGTTCTTCAAAGAGGTTTATTGTTTATTGTTTCGCTAAATATACATACCAAAATTGGACAGGATTAAATGGTACACGGGTCACTATATACATATATATATATACATATATATATATATACATATATATATATATATATATATATATATATATATATATATATATATATATATATATATACACACATACATATACACACACACACACATATACACATATACACATATACACACACACACACACACACACAGTAATATATATATATATATATATATGTACAGCACTGTTTGTTTTAGGCACGTTTGAAGAAATGCTGTAAAGTAAGAACACTTTCAAAAAATATATATATTTTAATTGTATATTTTTATCAAGTTACAAAGTGCAAAGTCAGTGAGTGGAAAAAAATCTGAAACAAAACAATATTTGGTATGACCACCCTTTGGCTTCATACCAGCATTAATTCTTCTAGGTACACTTCCCCACAGTTTTGAAGGAACTCGGCAGGTAGGTTGTTCCAAGCATCTTGGGGAATTAACCACAGATCCTCTGTGGCTGTAGGCTGCCTCAAATCCTTCTGATTATTCCAGAAAGACTCAATGATGTTAAGTTCAGGGCTCTGTGGGGGCCAAACCATCATTTCCAAGCATTCCTACTGTTTACACTAAGGGCACTTTCACACTGGGGGGGAGGCAGTAAAGCATCCCTAGTTTTAGCGGTGCTATTCGGCCACTAGCGGGGCTCTTTTAACCCCTGCTAGCGGCCGAACAAAGGGTTAAAATTGCCCGCAAAGTTCTGCTGCCGAAACGCTTTAGCAGCGCTGGTCATTGATTTCAATAGCAGGGGCGTTTTAGAAGAGGTGAATTCACTGATCCCGCAACGCCCTAAAGATGCTGCTTGCTGGACTTTTTTTTCTCGTCCTGCAGGTGCACTGCTCCAGTGTAAAAGCACTCCGGCTTTCACACCAGGGTGGATTGAGAGGAACTTTTCAGGTGCTTTACAGGCGCAAAAATGCCTGAAAAGTGCCCCAGTGTGAAAGTAGCCTAAAGATAGTTCTACGGTCCTCAGCTTTGCTCAATCAATGGTGTCCTCAATGCTGAGAAATGCAGGCAGATACTTATCCATCATGCCATGCCATCGGGTAGGTGTGTGATTGGCCCCAAATGTTTTCTGCAGCAGGACAACTATCTTAAACATACAGCAAATGTCATAAAAACTATCTTCGATGTAAAGAAGAACAGGGAGTCCTGAAAGTGTTGTTTTGGCCTCCACAGAGCCATGATCTCAACATCATCAAGTCTGTCTGGGATTACATGAAGAGACAGAAGGATTTGTGACAGCCTACATCCACAGAAGATCTGTGGTTAGTTCTCCGAGAGGTTTGGAACAACCTACCTGCAGAGTTCCTTCAAAAATTGTGTCCAAGTGTACCTAAAAGAATTGATGCTGGTTTGAAGCCAAAGGGTGGTCACACCAAAGATTGATTTGATTTGGATTTCTCTTCAATTTATTTACTTTTAATTTTGTTAACTGGTAAAAATAAACTATTAAACACTTCTATTTCTGTATCTATTTTAATGCTATACTTTTCCCAATCTGCAAGTATTAAATACAGCAGAGCATATCTAAATTTGCAAATTTTAAGCCAATTGGATTTCAGTTTATCAAAGTCGAATCAGTGAAACACGAATTTGGTTGGGTAGCAGCAGGTAACTGTACTTTACACACTGCTGTCTGCCTTATTGAATAAGTCTGTGACATCCATTCGTAGCCCTTAATGGACAAAACTGCACTTTTCCCAGGCAGTTGAGAAGATTGACGTGTGCTAATAATCCGTGGGCTTGTTGGCATCCGCGAGAAGATGAAATGAAAGCAGAGACTGCACTGTCAATGCAAACGACTCTTTATTGTATTACTGGTAAACTTAATGGCAATCTGCAAGATGAGTTATTTGCTTGCCAGTGTCAGTTCAAATGTAAAGCGTCGCTCGCAGTTAGTCATGGTGTCATCTTGGGCACATTTTGTAAATATGTGTCATATTTCATCGGATCTAAGCACACATTTACGCTGTCTGCTAAGGCCTGAGACGTAGTATTTAAACAAATCTGCAATGTACAATGGTAACCGCACGGGGTTGAGGGAACCCTGCCAACTTCATTATTTAAAATACGAAAGTCATTAGAGAAGAAAATATGTAAAATGTTTTAATGCAGCAATCTGCTGCTTCTGTAAGAATGAGTGTTCCAGCGCCGTGTTGGTAGAGCTCCCTCTGCTTGCTCAACATAAGCATCTCCATAGCTTCTGAGCAAAAGGAGCATTGGGGGGAGGGCTGGAAAGACAGGAGAGAGGAGGAGGAGGGAGAGAAATAGAGAGAGAGAGAGAGAGGGGCTGATTCTTCTCCAGCTGCACTGAGCTACCCAAATCACAGAAATAGACACAACGGGGAGGGGGCATGGAGACACATCTATCATTCTATCACCTTCCTCAGGACTACAGGGGATAAGACAATGCACATCAACAGGTAAAAAGACCCTTGCTGATTTTTTTTACCTCCCTAATTATTAGCAATGCATGCTGGACAAGTGTCCCTTGCTATATTATCAATGAGACTAGTATATATATATATATATATATATATATATATATATATATATATATATATATATATATATATTTGATATGGAGAGGCACGTATTTGTATCAATAATTTGAACATAATTTATTAAATTGTGCATGTAAATATTCAAAAGAAATCCAATTTTCTGTCCTTAGAAATTGTTGTCTGTATTTACTACATAGGCCTCCTAGGAGAAGAAGTAAAAATCATGGTATACGGCATCATGTGAAGTCTCAGCCTATGTGCAGCTATCGGTCCTGATGCAGAAGGAGAAAAATGGATGTACAAAGCACATACAGAACTCTTTCTGTGAGTGTGATGCATCATGTAGTGATGGAATAATAGAAGTCCCAACATCATTCAGCGCTGCTGCTAACAGCTATATGCCCCCACTCTGGATGGAGGTGTGATAAGGGGCTCAGGTTCACCATGCAGAGGCTGGGTGACCGCAGGACCACCGAGAACCAAAGTCATTTCTCAGTAGATCAAGGATCACCCTCTATGCCCGACACTGTACTCAGGATTGCCCTCATTATTTCTCTGCTTTGCCTGTCTCTCTTTGGGAACATTATGCTGCTGGTGGTTTTTCACCGCAAGCCACAGCTGCTTCAGGTTGCAAACCGCTTTATTTTCAATCTGTTGGTTGCCGATCTTTTACAGACCATTCTGGTGATGCCTTGTGTCATTGTTACCTCCCTCCCGGATATATGGCCTTTGGAACATGGCCTCTGTGGTGCCGTGGTGGTGCTCATGCACCTCTTTGCTTTTGCCGGAGTCAACACAATCACGGTAGTGTCCATCGATAAATACCTGGCCATCATCCATCCATTATCCTACCCTGCCAAGATGACCCCAAAAAGGGGGAGTCTGCTCATCTTTTTTACATGGATTCTTAGCGTCCTCCAGAGCACCCCTCCTCTTTACGGATGGGGTAAAGTTGAATTTGATCTTCAAAACCACTACTGCAAAGTACTCTGGGCTTCAAGTTATTCTTACACCATCCTCAGCGCCTTATTTTCTTTTATCTTACCAGTGAGCATTATGTTGGCGTGCTATGGGATGGTGTTCCGAGCAGCCAGGAGGCAAAACGCGTTAGTTCATCCAGTTCAGGCAAATGGATGTGACAGGTCTGATGGGACAAGATCTTCTGCGCTAAATGCACTTGACAAAACAAGTCATCACAGACCGCTCTACCATTGCAAAGCAGCCAAGGTTATCTTTGCTATCTTGTCCTCCTACATAATCAGTATGGGTCCCTATAGCGTCCTGAGCATTGTCTCAACCTGTGCCAGTACTATTATCCCTAAATGGGTAGCATCTATAGTGCTTGTTCTCTTTTTCCTACAGTGTTGCATCCATCCCTATATCTATGGATATATGCACAAAAGCTTAAAGAAGGAATTCCTCTTGTTATTGCATGGGTTTTTCTGCAAGCAGGTGCACCCTCAAAATGCCATAGTAGATAGTTACATTATACTCACAGATGGCAGAATACTTCAATCTCATTTTTCCACTGGGCCTACAGTAAAATTCCTAGAAGAAGAAACTACCATATCTGTAATCACCGGTAAAAGCCTAAACAACCTAAAGATTAAAGACGGCAAAAAAGAGAGCAGTTCTGCCAATATATCCCCTGAAAAACAGTCGATTCAACGAAAGATAGATCCCGATCTGCCACAACTTATTAGCTGCTAAACAATAGACAGAATGATGTTTCTATACTATATAATAGATATGTTGGGGGTTTTCTGTATTTAAAATGGGTATAAAAAGTGTTCAAAGTGGGTTTAGATTGTAATAATACTGTGTGTGAATTTAACCAATTTTACTGCTAAAAAAAGAGTTTTGTTATGTTTCTTTTTATTCCCAGTAAAAAGGGTTAAATTTGTCACTTTGTGGAGCAAAGCTTTGCCCGTCATTGTGGATGATAATTTTTGTAATAAAAAAGAAATTACTTATCTAACGAATCAGATATTGTTAACTAGTTGCAGAGTGATAAAAGGAATCTGCCAATGAACTAGACTTTAGTAGGTGCCTGTAAATGTATGGTAGAAATATGTTCTTCCATAGTATAAGTGCCAAATATATTTTAGGTTAAATATATTTTTTGTTTTGTTTTGGCATTTTTACTGATAGATTGTAATCTGTATTACTTGAAGTCTAACATTCTCTTTGCGGCTCTCTGCTCCTAACTTGTGCAGTCTAGGAGTGAAAGTGTTAATTCTAGTCTTGCCATTGTGTAGCGATGCACTGAACAGCAATTTGTCAGCTTTATTAACACGGCAAAGAACAATGTGTGAAACACGGTTATCCAGATACACATCTGTAATTGTTCAGACTAGTCCAAATTGAGTAAAGGTAAAATGATTGGTTGCTTTGATTTAATGCACTGTTATTGCATTGGGCCTAGGTGAGTGCAAGCGGCTGAATGGCAAGCAGCTCTTTCCTTGTAGCACTAGAGTCCTTCAGCTGCTACCTGGTACACTATCTGCATGGAGTTTGTATGTTCTTCTTGTGTTTGTGTGGATTTCCTGTAGGTATTTCTCCCACAGCCCATAACATGTTAGTGGGCCAATTGGTATCTAACTGGTTTTTATTTTTAGAATGGATGATCTTAAACCTTGTTTGGGGACTAGATAGGTCTGGGAACAGAGCTAGTATCTTGGCCCAGTAAAAAATAAACAACTACCTAAAAGAACTATCATGAGGCTGACATTGCTGAAATCTCCTCCTGAAAATGCTAGCTGCCTGGCTGTCAGTCATTGACCTACAACAAGCTCTTAGGTAAGGAATCCAAATTCTTCTATGACTTTTATTACCCGTGCATGTTATGGGTCAGTGACTCAGATAGTTGTGATGTCAGAAAAATCATGCATGCGTTTGCAAATGCGTGCTAACTAAACCCCTGTTTTTGACGCAGACTGTTGGACAGGTTAATTTGGTCGGCTGGCAGACTCGTTGGTGAGTTGAGCTATGGAATGTTCTGTTTTTGTCTTTCAGAAAAATCCCTATAACTGCCCGGCAAATCGCATTTTCAGCAGGAGATTAGCAATAGCAGTTCCCATATTTCTCTTTGGAAGGTTTAGTTGAGGCTGGGCTCACACTATCTTCACATGCAGCTCACAGCAGGGGTCCGGTGTGTCCTCGTTCACCATTTTCAGGCCTGATTTCAGCTTAATTTTTGGCTGAATTCAGACCTGAAACGGACCAAAAGACGCACAGGACTCCTGTACAAAGTTGCACTGGAGTCGCAGCAGAGATATGTGAACCGGCTCCATAGAGAGCCGGTCAAAATCTCCTGCTATTGTGAATTAGATGCGGAAAAATCCACATCCAATTCGCAACAGCGTGAACCCAGCCTTAAAGTGACAAAGTCATGAAAATGTATTTGTAATACTGCTGTTACCCTAAAAAAGGTAGTAAATACTCACTTTCCCCAGTGAGTACCACTGGGCCACTGAACACCACTCGACTCACTCAAGTTCTCATCTGCTGCAAAACCAACACTACCAGGAGTGTAAGTCCAGGTCCCCGCTGCTCTCACTGGTTCCTCCCTTTGACCTCACATCACCACTCTCGCCTAAGGGCTCTTTCACACGGGCAGACTCCGCTAGCTGATACACCTGCTCAGCGGGGAATCTGTCCGCTGATCCCCGCTGAGCAGGCAGATGACAGGGTTGTGTCCGCTCCACTTATGCAGAGCAGACGCAGACACAGCCTGCTTTCCTCTATGGGCAATCATATGTAAATGGACCGCCTGATCTTTTTCATCCCACTGTCATCCGATTCACCAGGCGGATGGGGAATGGATCCCCCTTCTGTCTGTTTTTAGCAGAAAGGATCGGATGTCGCCAGGTCCGTTTACATCCGGCGTTCCATAAAGGGCAATAGATGGCCCGATCGGGTTCACCTAAAAAGCTGACAAGTGCACCCAATCAGTCCACCCATGTTAAAGAGACCTCAGGAATAGCAGGGCATTGCAGTCAAATGTGCCAAGTAACACTAGAAAGAATTAGGAGCAAAGAAATGATGAGAACAGCCTCTCTAGATGTTATTAGGTGTGATGTGTTACAGACCCTCAGCCTGTGACTGAAGAGTAAGGCTTAGTTCACACTACTGCATTGTGATTTTTATGTGATTTTCAGTTCAAATATGTAGTGCAACTTTCATGCTACTTTGCATATTCTATGGGGCCAAATTGCACTGTAAATCGCACCAAAGTAGCACAGAAACCTTTTCCAAAGTCTCACCATGCTGAGTCACATTAATGAGAGTGGGCACCATTGAATATAATGGGGGTGAACTCAATAAAGCTACTGTGCCACTTTTCTGGCATTAATTCCTCTTAGTAATTTATTGCACCAAATTCATTATGTATTTGCAACACTTTTGGTTTTGACAGTGACTCATGCACCAAATTGAGGTAGTTCTAAAATGTGCCATTTTTACATTGAATGCGTCAAATGTAAAAGTTGAGCTAATTAAGACCAACTCTCTTTTGGCATACAGAGCAAAACAGTCTCAGAGCAACTTTAGTGTATCACGTCCATTCTTAAAGTAGCTCAGCATGAGCCAAATTTAAGTTCTAGACAGGTATATGAATTTGGTGCATTCTTCACCACTTTTAGAATGCAGGAGAGACTTTTATTAAAATCTGCCTGCGCCATTCTTTGTGAATTCCAGGGAATGTGTTATCCCTTATCATGTGACTCTGCGTGACTCAAGTCTCATCAGAGGTCATGCTAGTGGTAACCAGCACTTAAAGGAGAAGTCCAGCCTGAGCTCGTTTGTCTGGGCTTCTCCTATGGATCACAGGAGTCCAATTCGTTTTGCCCTCCTGTGACCCGTTTTAAGCAGAGAGTGGACTGAAGTCCGCTCTCCGCTGACGTTACTGAAATCAGTCCAGGCACCGCGTCATCACGACAATAAAGTCTGGATCTGCCAGGTGCCTGGACTGATACCCGTCTCAGTGAGCCGCTGAGAGACTGAAACGGCCGCTCCCCGCCCCTCCACAGCTCAGCACTCCAGTGAGTGTGGAGGAGCAGAGAGGAGAGCTGCTGATTGACAGGCAGCAGCTCTCTGCTCGGAGAGCCGAGAGAACTGAGCGGCCGGAGATGTTAGATGGCTCGGATCTCAGTGCAGAGGTGGCGGGGGACAGATGCAGCATTGGACTGCCTAGGTAAGTATAATGGGTAAATAAAAAAAGAAACCCATACTTCTCTTTTAAGGATCAGCATCTGACTGATGATGTCATCCCTTTGCTCTCCTGTCATACTGTCAGCATGTTACCTGTTAACAAATGATCACTGCCGCACACCTGATTGGCTCCTAGTGCTGACTCTTCCAATCTGAGATCTACAGTATGAAGGATTACAAATTAAATTAACATACTTAAACTAGCTGCATTTGGGAGTGTTGTATAAGACTATACCAGGAGCAGTGGCTGTTGCTTTATAAAAAAAAAACATTTGTCTACATTTTTATTAAACTTGACAGTTACCGTTGCTGAGGACCAGCCTCTTAAAGTTTCCTGGCCATCTATGACTTAAACCCATCTCTTCAACTATTGCTCAAAAGAATTACATTCAAGGCATGCCATGAATGATAATTGCCAGAGTTGCTTGTGCTCTCAACCAGTCTATCCAGCCATGGATGATCACATGTGCAGCACTATGTCAACTGCAGATTAAACAGAGGCTAAGATGGCAGCTTCCTTGGCTGTAAAGGACTGGAGAGTTTAGTACCTCTTTAAGTACTTTCTGAATTATTGACCCACAACAAATGTGCAGGCAGAAAGTAAGTAAACCTGTTCTAGGTCAGTGACACAAAAAGTGGTGGATGAACTGAAACAACAAGACAAGCCAAGTAACCAGCATTTTCTTAAAGGACAGGGGGCGTTTAGATCTCTGAGTACAGGTTACCTTTAAACATGCTGTTAGCAGGCTTTCAATCAGCTTGTTTAAAGTGACTGAGAGCACTCCTTCCAAGGTCTGGCCAACACTGCCATACTGGAGTTAAAGAATGCAGTAAGGCCACTTTCACATGGGGTGGACTCTGTTCCAATCAGCTCACAGATCTCCTGCTGATCAGAGCAGGCAGTTGACAGGGCCATGTCCACTCACTTTATGCAAAGCAGACACAGACAGAGTCCTCTCTGCTCTATGGATGGCCAGGTGTAAAGGGACTCTGTTGTCCATTTACACCCAACTACCTCTGATCTGATCCACCTACACAGAGAAGAACGGATCCCCTTCCATTTGTTTATAACAGACCGGATCAGATCAGAGGTAGGTGGGAGTAAACAGAAACAAATCTGTTTACACCCGCCGGTTCATACGGACAAATGGACCATCCGATCAGGTCTGCCTGCAAAACTGACTGGCAGACCTAACCAGAACAGTTGTGTGAAAGGGGCCTAAAGCTGGTCAAGACTTAGAATCTAAAGCAGGGGTCTCCAAACTTTCTAAACAAAGGGCCAGTTTACTGTCCTTTAGATTTTAGGAGGGCTGGACTGTGTCCAATGTAAGTAGAAATGGTCCCGACGTCAGTGGGAAAAAAAATGCCCCATTGTTTAGTTCAATTAGAGAAATTGTGCCCCGTTATTGGTGTAAGTGGGTTGAATTGTGCCCCATCTTTGATGTTATTGGGCACCATCGTTGGGTGTCAGTGAGAGGAATTGTGTCCCAACATTGATGTCATTGGGCACCATTGTTGGTGTTATTGGGAGAAATTTTGCCCCATTGTTGGTGTCAGTGGGAGGAGTTTTGCTCCATTGTTGCCATCATTGCTGTCATTGGGAGGAAATGTGCCCCCTTCATTGGTGTCAGTGGGGGGAATTATGCCCCATTGTTGGTATCAGTGGATGAAATAGTGCCCCAAGGGCCAGATAAAAGCAAGCAAAGGGCCACATCTGGCCCCCGGGGCCACAGTTTGGAGACCACTGATCTAAAGCCTAAATAGAATGCCATGTTTTTTTGTCTACAGTTATAGATAACCAAAGACATCTGGTGTACAGCTCCCCAAGGCTTTAATAAAAAATGAAACATTTCTTCCTGAATTCAGATTATATCTGAATAATGCAAATATTCATAGGTGGGATAGATTATTTCAGCATCCTGAATTACAGTATCAAAATTACCATAACAGCTCCTGGCTCCTGATCATTAGTAGAGACCAAGAGCTGTCTTTGGCAGCTCCATCACTGTGCTGGGAGTGCGCAGTGAGCACAGAAAGTTCTGCCGCCTATAGTTGCATATGTGCATTGTGTGGGCAATAAAGCTACACATATATACATTACGTAGGCAGCAAGATGGTGTGAGATGCAGCAAGATCTTTCAAAGCTAATGTTAGCATGCGGATGGTGGTCATGCGGTGTGTTGGAGTGCCATCCATTTCGAACGTAACAACTCCAATGCACAACTACAGTGGCTGACAACATACAAGATATGTATTGTGGTACACTGCAAAAAAAAAATGGGGGGGGGGGGGAGGTCATGTACGGTATGTTTTTTGGTTGGCAATCTACATTGCCATGTACAATAACCCATGTTGATGTGCAGACGGTAATGTACCACAACTGCTCACCCACAAAGATCTAAAGGAAGCCTAAACAATACCTTGTAATAAGAGAGGATATGAAGGTTAACATTGCTTAAAATGCTGGTTACCCCAATGTCATGGTGATTCAATGGATACCGTTGTTTCTGATGCATTAACCTTAATACTAAGGAGCTTTTACTTCACTCTGACTAGCTAGTATTCTTAGAAGGAGGTCAGCCGTGGAGTCCTGTATTTTTCACATATTTACCATTTTCGTTTTCAGTCATTTTAATTCATAACATTCCTTATAATAAGCTGAAATCATTTTAGATTATTTTCTTTTGTTAAATTTTTTATTTTTAATTCTATGTAGCACAGAGAACCTGTCACTTACCTACCTGCTAATGACATACCTCAACATATACATACCCTATATGATCTACTATCACTGCTTTGTACCTAGCCCTTCTGAACATGTATGTGCTTCCAATTAACCTTTTTATTTTTAGTTTACACTAAAAAAAAAAATGACAGTTGGAATCTTGTTATAAGCATGTGTACAGCCAGCCTTTCTAAGACAGTACCCCAAATCGGGGTTCTATTTTTTCAAATCCAGTTAACATAGGAGTTTGGCTCTTTAAATGAAAATGTACCTGTCATTTTTGCGCAAAATGCATATAGAATTCATATAATATATAAAAAAAAATACAACTCAGACATATTCCTCAGCACTTTGCAGAATACATAGAACCATCTAGATTAGACTCTCCCCCAAGTGGGCTCATAATCCAACATCCTTACCAAAGTTATATACATTAGAGCTGTAAAGAGACCCTGTCACCAGACCATTCATTTCAACAACAATCTCTGCCTAAGATTATATGTGAATTTTAGGCATCTTATTACCTGTAAAAATCTCCATTGTGTAGACATCCAAAGGCTCAGAGATTGCTGCTGGTTGATTCCCTTCTTGGATTTTGATGGCAGCAACACGAGCATAAACTAAAAGTTTGTGTAGAGAAGTGAGGGGAGGGTTGGAGATGCTGAGTCAGCACAGACAGTAATTATACACTCCCATAAGAGGATAGAGCTGTCATGCAAAGACGGAGGGGATAGTATTAGAGAATTATAGAAAAATCAAAAATGTGTTTTTCTGTTCTTTTACCTGAAATTGTGTAAGCTGGTTGACAGGATCTTGTTAACCCCTTTACTTCCTGTCCCATAGCCAAATCAGGACGCGGAAATCCAGTGAAAGTGAGGGATTATCACCAGGGTCACCAGAGCTAGTGTCCATTTTGGAAGATTTCCACTATGTTCCTGTTCTGGTAACAACCCAAAAATTTGAGACCTTTACTTTCACTCTTGGTATTAATGATAAATAGGACAAATAGAAAGGGTGACTCTCCCTAACAGGGGTGCAGACTCCAATAAAAACCTGACAGGTGTTCTAATCCTTCTCCACTCTATCTAAAACTAAAAAAAGTTTTGTCTTTGGTTATACTTAAAATGATACTAAAGGGTAATTTAAAGTGATAAAGAGGTTATATTTACTTGCTCTGTGCAATGACATTCTTCTCTTCTGGCAGTCCCCCACCAAAGCTGTCAGCTTCTCCTTCCTCCTACATGCAGGCTCCTGAGAGGAGCTGTGTGTCCATAGACACACACAGCACAGGTAAGCCACACCCCTGCTCCCTCTTCACTGGAGTTTGACTGACAGCAGCAGGAGGCTATGGCTCCACTGCCCACTGTTTCTCCTGTGAAAGCAGAAAGAGAGGGGGGCAGTGCTGGAACCGGGGACAATTTAGCACTTTGAGGGAATGTTTCATCCCTGCGTATCATCTGACGCCAGTCACTTCACTGGGTATATAGGAGAGTTTACAACCACCTTAAGGTAAAAATCAATTAGATTTCAGTACCACTTTGTAACAGAGACAGCCAGGTCATTAGCATTTTAAGGAGGTCAGCAATAGCTCTTCCTGGGTGTTTTGATGAAGCTGGTGATAGGTTCTCTTTATAGTCCAACCAATGCATTCTGTACAGTGCTACTGAGTGGGATCTATCTATATCTCTCCCTAATAAATTATACAAGCCAAGTCCAATAGAACAAAGTACAGTACAGCGAGTGATGTTTGGAATTATTTATTAAAATATACAGTAGCAAAGAGCATTGACAGGTAGTAACCTACAATAATCAGCCAGATTTAACCTTTTATCGATCTAGATAAGTCATGACATCAGTGATGACTGCTGATTTCTTACAAAGGTTTCTGTACTGTTCACACATCTTGTTGCTCCATTAAAGCAAAAGAAAAACCCCTGTATTAAAAAACTGCTGACAGGCTTTTTAGCTGTTGTGTTTTTTCTGCGTTTACACTAAGATGCACATGCACAGCTTAGTGTACAGTCTTGGCACAATTCTGTTCCAGGACAAAGTGACCCTAGTGTACCCGTGCAGGAGTTTTGCCATCCTGACCCAGTGATTCAAGATGGCTGGAGACTCAAAAACCAGAAAAAGACCAGGTGAAGTTGTAAGCACCAGCAATGGAGGGGAGCGCAGACATTGCAGCGCAGGAAGGGATTGCTTTGCTAGGCAAGTGTGTCATAATGTCCATCATGGCAAAGAGCTGAGGACCCAAATTTTGCATTCTCACTTTAAATAAAGGCCTCTACCTCCATCCCTAGTTTTGTTCCGGTTGTGCTATCCGTATCTTATGCATTTCAGTCAAATCTCCCCAGGTTATTTATGCCTGTAAACTGAGAACCTTTCCATTTAAATGTGTGCAAAGCCAAATATCCTATCAGATATTTTTCTGTCAGTTTACCATTAGGGAGGATTCCCTTTACTTTCGGTTTCAGAGACACAAAAGGGAGTAAGAGATAATCCCTCCAAAATCAGGAGACAGGTGTCACCAAAACAGGTTTCCTCATTTTTCTTCACTATCTGTTCTTGTGACAACACAAACATTTTAAACTTCCCATCACAGTACTGGGGACAATGGTCATCAGAACAAGTTGGCTGAATTAGATCAGGGTTTTCCAAACTTTCTAAACAAAGTTACTGTACTTTAGGCCTTAGGGGATTGTGGACAGTGGAAGCAAAAAATGTCCCAAGCTTAGTGAGCATAGACAATGGTGCAGGCTTGGTGGCCAGTGGGATTAAAAAAAAAAATTTAAAAGCGTCTGTGGTCAGTGGGATAAGGGGTCATATCTCATTGTTGGTGTCAGTGGAAGGAATTGTGCCCCATTGTTGATGTCAGTGGAAGGAATTGTGCCCCATTGTTGAGGTCAGTGGAAAGAATAGAGCCCAACTTTTGGTGTCAGTGGAAGGAATGGTACCCTATCATTGGTGTCAGTGGAAGGAATAGTCCCCCATTGTTGGTGTCAGTGGGAAGAATAGTGCCCCGTTGTTGGTGTCAGTGAGAGGAATAGTGCCCTATTGTTGGTGGTGGAAAAAACAGTGTCCCCAGTGTTGATGTCAGTGGGAGGAATAGTGCCTCATATCAGTGGGAAGAACTGTGCTCCAAGGGCCAGATAAGGACAAGCAAAGGCCGTATCTGGACCACGACTGCAATTTGCAGACCACTGAACTTGATGGACCTTTTTCAACCTAACTATGTAAGTTAAGGGGTGAATCTACTCAGTAAAGACAAAAAGAGCAAAAATAAGTCAGGGGTTCCTAACCTTCCCTATACTATCCAAGGCAGAAAAAAAGGGTTAGGATTTACATGCACTTTAAGGATACGAGATACTTTTATGATGAACTCCCTTTACCAGATGTTAGGTGGAGAGAAGTTGCACTGATTAAAAGGACAATACCACTTCTGCATATTTTTTTCTTTGAACATGAAACTTCAGGGGATAAACTATAACATCAGTGTAGCACAGAGGTCTGTTGAGACTTTATCTATCCATATCAGAAAAAGGATTTTTTGTAGAAAAAAAAATACTTTTTGTCACTTTAATGGAAACAGAATGAGGCAGTCACAAAATCACTTGGTATAATTAGTTCACTTTGTACTGAATACGTGATTGGCTAATATCAGTTACTGCACATAATTGAAATTTGCCCTGCTCAAATGGGCTTGTATACACAAGAGACTAAAGCTTAACTCCAGGAAAATCTAATATTTTTTAAATACAAGTGGTGTGCATATTCTTACTTGAATCTTGGTGTGCTTTGTGTATTTCTTCCAGATCTGGCCAGTAATTCAGTGTAAAATATTACCTCCGTGCGGGAGCTTCCTGTATAAGGCTCCATTCACACTAGCGCGTTTTTTGATGCATTTTGCATTTTGCAGAAATGCACGGGAATTTTTTAACATGGGTTCCTATGGAACATGTTCACATCAATGCCTTTTTTGTTTCTCTGCATTTTTGGAAGGGGTCAGGGACTTTTTTTCATGCAAAATGCAGCGTTTTGCATGTAATAGAATTCAATGGACAAGCATCAAAAACGCAAGTGCACCGTTTTTGCAGCGTTTTTGATGCGTTTTTGGTGCGTTTTTGCCTTTTTTTTTTTTTTTTTTTTTTTAAGACTGTGAAAAAAAAACTAAAAAAAAAAAACGCAAATCGCAGCAAAATCGCCGCAAAAACGCTGCTCAAAAACGTGGCAAGCATGAAAAAAAACCCTCCAAAAACGCTCAAAAGCAACATGCATAGGTGTGAATCGAGCCTAAGGACCAGTCACTGCTGCTCTCTCTATTTTTGTGCTGAGTGATTGGTCTTATATCCGCCCTCCTGTAGTTAATTGCAGGAAACCTGTAGTGGACGGGGCCTGCTGGGTCCTTCCCACAGCTCTGCTCCCTGCACAGACTATCTACAGCACATTGACAATTTCACTGCTACTTTTACAAGGTAATAACTGTGTTTGGGTTTGTGTGCATTTGATGCACAAAAGTAGATTTGTATCCCTTGTGACTATTAGGGAATATATTTATATGAAAGTTTTTGTACCCTATGTTCAGCTTTAAGTTTGTCAGCCTTCAAGGGTGTTGAGCACACCTCAGTGGACTGTGTTATCTGGTTTTATAGGTTATTGGAAATGTATGGGCATTACTTTATTGTGTACACTTGAATGATGAGTATTTCCGCAGATTTTAGTGGAATATAATTCAACAGGGTGTCAATCTACAAATGTCATAGTCCATGTGCACAGCAGCAGGTGAGATATTATTTAATGCATCCTATAACAGCATTCATTCAATACATTGAGGCTTTCTAAATACATATAAAAGCTGATATAACTTTGGGTTAAGTCAGGACTCCAAGTGTGATCAACCTCCAAGTGTTTTAGCACACCTCCGGTGAACTCTTCAGTGGGTCTCTGAAACCCATAAGCATTAGTCCTGCTGTGTACATGAATTATGTTTTTTTTTCTGCCAATCAGTTTCTTTTTTCTTTCTCTTCCCTTTTTTTTTTTTTTTTTTTTTTTTTTTTTGTCAAAGCTTAATTGAACTGAAGTTAAAAGCTGATTGCCTACCATGCACAGCTGCACCGGATTTTGCACTTTACAGTTTTAGTAAATCAACCACACATTATGTTGATCTATATCTAAAAATGTCAGTGTCCATGTGCAGAGCAGTAGGTGGCACGGTCATATTCAATGTTTCCTATAAGCAGCATTCATTTATGGCATTTGAAGTTTTCCACAAACTTTGGTCCCCAAACAGCCGTCTGCTAGAAGCAACTTTTTACACACCATGTATAAAACATGTTCTAGGAGGGGTTATTTACTAAAACTAAAGAATGCAAAATCTGCTGCAGCTCAACATAGAAGCCAATCAGCTTCCAGATTGTATTGCCAAAGCTTAAAGTAAAACTAAAGGCAAAACTTTTCTTAAAAATTTTTGCTAGAGTAAGGAAGGATTATAACCCCTGTAGGTAGAGTTGCCACCTCATCCTTTTAAACCCAAATACAAATGAATTACACAGGTTCTGAGGCTAATTAAATGCAGCTAAGGCACCAAGTGAGTTTAATTACCACCATGATCAGCCACAGAACCTGTGTAATTAATATGTGTTCGGGTTTAAAGGGATGTGGTGGCAACTCTACCTGTAGGGTTTATTTTTGCCATCTTTGTCCCACTGGAGAGATTTACCTTCACTTCCTGTCTCATAGCCAAATAGGAAGTGAGAGGAAATCCCTGCAAATTAAGGGACCCCCAGGTCAGCAAAACTAGTGGTAAACAGGACAAATAGAGAGGGTGAATCTCCCTACTGGGAGCACAGACAGCAATACAACCTGACAAGAGTTCTACTCCCTCTTCCCTCTATCCAAAACAAACAAAAAAGTTTTGTCTTTAATTATACTTTAATTGAACAACCTGAAGTTAGAAGTTGATTGGCTACCATGCACAGCTGAACCAGATTCTGAGTGCACCAGTTTTAGTAAATCTACCCCTATGCTCTAACTTTGCTTATATTGTTGTGACAAGGTGCAAATTGACCTATATTAGGTGCCTGCATTTCCACTGAAGTTGAGACAATACCTATACAGAGGAAAAAAAGCCTCTTGGCCTCTCCTGCTTATGTTACGTATCTGGCCTTGGGGTATGGTTGCCACCTCATCCCTTTAAACCCGAACACATATTAATTACACCGGTTCTGTGGCCGATTAAGGTGATAATTAAACTCACATGGTGCCTTACCTGCATTTAATTAGCCTCAGAACCTGTGTAATTCATATGTGTTCGGGTTTAAAGGGATGAGGTGGCAACTCTACCTTGGGGATGGTGGGCACAAACAATGTAAATGTAAAGATGTCTAGGAGAAAAAGTGTTGGCAGCATTGGACAGAGTGACTAAAGCTGATCCAGATAGTCTGTTGTTTTTTTAGCAACCGATCAGATTAAAAAATCATCACTGGACTACTTTGTGTCCAGAAAGTTGCTATAGGGCAGTGATGGCGAACCTTGGCACCCCAGATGTTTTGGAACTACATTTCCCATGATGCTCCACTACACAGAAGAGTGCATGAGCATCATGGAAAATGTAGTTCCAAAACACCTGGGGTGCCAAGGTTCGCCATCACTGCTATAGGGTAACATCAACTCTCTAAGACAGCTCATATGTTCCACTTCCCACTTCTACCTTCCAGATGCATGAAAGAGAGAAGTTGTTTGCTATCTGAAATACATTTCTTTTTTAGATAATTTTTATGTATAAGGCCTTAAGCCTAGTACACACTATTAGTTTTTTTTCGTTCAACTCAGCAGTGCTGAACGAAAAAAAACCTGACAGCTCTGGAGGAGCCGCTGTACTAATCATGTGATGTTAGTACAGCGATCTCCCCTGCTGTGCTATTGTGTTATGAAAGGGGGCGGCCCCCCGCCAGACCACTCCAGACATATCTCTTTTTTATGCCACCCTGAGGGGCCCCAATACAGTAGGAAGGGGTCTCACTGCAGGATCGTAATAAAGGGCCCCAGGATCTCTCTCTCTCTCTCTCTCTCTCTCTCTCTTTATAGTTGGCCACCCTACTTTTGTCCCTGTTCCCCCCCCCCCATGTGCCTCCCTAAATATGAAAGCCACTAATTGGCCGAGAACGCTGATCAGGACCCGATCAGCAGACCTTTTTTGGTCATGCCCCATGGAACGTCTGGCTGCAGTACATACGGGCCAAATGTCGTTTCTATTGAACCCCTTTTAGTGGAACAGCTGACCTTCAGAACCTGGAACTGGAAGTTAGAAATGGTGTATAGTCTTGGGTGACAATGCAAGATTTGGAGCATAGCATGGGAAAATTAAGGATGTAGCTTAAATGTCTAAAATCTTTAACATCATATGATGAAAGGTGTACTGATTTTTACAATGAATAATGGTATGGCATGCCTACAGTTTAATGGAGACCCAAAGATTGCATAGCATTGTCTTGCAGCATTCAGTCTGCTTTTATATGCACTTTATACTAAATAAAAACAAGAATTTGATGGGCAAAATAAAGAACAGATACCATTTGTACTGAATAATTCAATAAACTATTTAAATAGTCAAACTCTTCTGAAATTCTGTATAAAATAATAACAAAGGTAACAGCAAAAATGTATGTAAAATGTAATGAAACGTTTATTTACCTTGGATTCCTTGTGACATGATACTATGTGCATCACATACACTGAGAACTGTGTATGTTTGTTTATATCATGTATGCTGCATTTATTATCATGCATGACCAACAAGGAAACCAGAAAGGGCCAGGGACTTTTTTCTGGTTTTTGGTTACATAGACTTCAATGGATGAAAAGCATATATTGAAAAACGCAAAATGCACCTGCAATATGCAAACTGCAACCTGCATAAGTGTGAACCTGGCCTTAATCAGGCCTCCTTGGATGGTCTGCAGTGCTGTTTTGCTTTCATGGACTTCATGGACTGTGAAAATGGCTTAATGTGGAGAGGGGGAGGGGGCAAATCAGGCCCCAGGTGGCCACTAGAAATGATATGTCACTTGGAAAAAAGATATGGAACGGGCTTTGTTGCTTTCCTTTAACCTTTATCATCAACTGATACTGTAGACCTTATGTAGACCTTATTTAACTCAGAATGTTCAAATCACTATGATCTAAAGTTTGTGTTTTTTCCATAAAAACGTAAGCATAATTTGTTAAGCCATGCGACAATTATTTTTTACATTTTGCTTTTGCTAAAAATAAAAGTCATTATGACCTATATTGATTTTAGTAAATTTAGCCTAGGTGCTAATTCTTAAAAATTAACTTCACCTTTAATTGCATTACACTTATTGCACTTTGATGTCCTCCTTCATTCCCTCCAAGTCCCCCCCCCCCCCCCCTTACATGCCCCAGTCTGCAGAGTTTTTTCTGTGTGTTTAGTAATTCTGACACTGGCAACATGCTGCCAGCAACTAAATTTCCATCTGACTTGAACCTTGGTATCAATTAACTAAAGTAAGCCATAGCAAGATATCAGAATCCATTGTGTACAGTACTGCACTAGTCTGTCTTCATGAATTGTAAATTAAGAATTAGAATTCCTTAAAATAGGGCCATTAGTGTTGTAACAGCTAACCCCAAGCAAAAGTTATATCAAGCACCATTTTTATATCGGTTAGAGATTCCTGTGGTGAAATCTCCCAACTGTGTTTTGTGGTCAACAGGGCCACAATGATGTTGTCACTCTCTTGAAATGAACCACATCTTTTACCATTTTGTTCTGCTGTATGTAATTTTTAGTGCACCCAACACAGCAAATGAAGACAAAATAGGTTAGCATGCGGAAGGTCTCTCTAGGTAATGAAGAATCATTGATAAAAATCAATAATTTATCATTCAAAAGTGGCAAATGTGTCAAAGTGATGTGTCAGGAGATAGAATAGGTCATATTATAAATATAGCGCATTAATCGTAGGCGCCTGAAACCTAGCACCAGAAGTTAGAACTAGATAAAAGCAAAGCTTCCATTTAATCACCTATGGCCGCTCAACTGTTAACTACCCCTAACAAATAACCTTCACACCTAAAGAAGATCTACATCCAAATCACTAACCTCTTATATAAGCTTTATAGTATTAATGTATTTAACCCCTTCACGCTGATGTAAAACATATATGCAGCCTCACGGCATTGGACTTTTTTCGAGAGAACGCAAATATTTGTGTTTCACCCCTTGTGCTGGGAGCGCGCTGCAGGGCACGCTCCAAGCACAGAGACCGGGGCCTCACCAAGACCCCTGAGTCCCTTAATAACATTTGAGACCCGGATCTACTGATGCTCCTGATCAGTCACTTTGAAGCCCACCCCTGTGGTTTTTTTTTTTTTTTTCTTTCTTTCTTTCTTTCTTTCTTTCTTTCTTTCTTTCTTTCTTTCTGTGAATGGAGAAGGATACAATGGGGGTTATTTACGGCAAATCCACTTTGTACTTCAAGTGCAGTCGCTGTAGATCTGAGGGGGACATGCAAGGAGAATTAAAAAAAAACAGCATTTTAGCTTGCATATGATTGGATGATAAAATCAGCAGAGCTTCCCCTGACTTCAGATCTACAGCGACTGCACTTCCAAGTGCAGTGCACTTGTAGTGCAAAGTGGATTTGCCTTTCGTAAATAACCCCCAATGTATCTTTCTCGTTCCTTGCCGAAAGGAAAAAAAAAGTAAAATAAATAATAAAATTAAATAACGAAAATACCTAGATCAAGGTTTGATCTAGGTCAGTGCCAGGGTTAGTGTTAAGGTAAAGCAAGGGTCAATGGTCAAGGTCGGGGTCAAAGGTCAGGGTCAGTATATTTTGGAAAGGATTTTTTTATTAGCATCAGTGTCAGTTAGTGTCGGTGTGTTTTTAGGTATGGCAAAAAAAAAAAAAAAAGCAAGGTGTGCACTATTGCTTCTGGGCTGTACTACAGGTGCAAACAACATACACATATGTGGTATCGTTGCGATCGTCAGGAGCAGAAAAAAATATTTTGGGCTGTTCTTTGGTGGTAGGTTATGGTAGTAACAAGAAATATACAGCTACATTTAAAAAAAAAATTATTTTGTTTTACTAGTTTGGGACAGTTTTCTTTTGATAATAAAAAATAAATAAAATAGGGAGATATCCATTACTATTTACTAACAAATGAAAGCCCAATTTGTCCTAAAAAAATCATGGTATAATCCATCTGGATGCACAAAGTAATTGTGATGATATGTATAGTTTTACTAACACTAATGTCAAAATTGAGCATTTTGATTTGTTGTACTCTTAGGTGTGAAGAGGTTAAATAATACCTGTCGGGCTTATTCCTTGTTCAAGTTCTCCCTGTTTATAGGGCAAAAAATGTTTGTTCCTGTCTCCTAGGTACAGTATGCTCCTACGATATGTTGTCACCCCATCACATGTGGCATTGTTGGAGACTACAAGCAGCCGTGTTGACACTAGAGTTGCCACCTCATCCCTTTAAACCCGAACACATATTGATTACACAGGTTCTGTGGCTGATTAAGTTGGTAATTAAACTCACTTGGGGCTTTACCTGCATTTAATTAGCCTCAGAACCCGTGTAATTCATATGTGTTCGGGTCCAAAGGATAAGGTGGCAACTCTAGTTGACACACATGGTCCACCTTTGTCACGGTCAGAAAATCAATCCAAAGCAACGAAGTGCAGCCAATGCTGGGCGAGTGCTGCAACAAGGAGGTCAGCAGCACTGAGATGCAAAAATAGATGGAAAAAAAGTGGACATTTTCTAATTTAAAAAATGGCACTTATTTTTGATACACAGTGCATTAGTAAACTTAATATGATCCAGTTAGGGTTTAGATCTACTTCAACCTACCCCATAAAATTAAGCCTTAACCCCCCCCAAACAGAATTTTAACAACTAACCTAACACTAAAAATAAACCTAAACTAACCTTTAAAATGAGTTGCCTAAAATGTAATCTAAATCTCACTGATATATATAAAGCTCTTCACCTAATCCAGTTCTTAAAGCTCATCAATGAGCAAGTATTGACCCACCTATTTATTCCGCCCTTTTTGTTTTCAAAGCTTTTTTTTTTTTAACTCCCCCAAATCAGCCGTCAAATAACCCTACACAGGGCCTCTGCTGGGTGTGAATACCAGGGGGCCACAGCTGCTAGAGTAGGTGTGCTGCGACCCTGTCTTTCAGCCCTCCCTGTTCTAACATCATTGTGCCCCTGCTGGAATTTTTAGCACCATATTAGGACCCCGCCAATGGGAACTGCCATCAGCAAGAAGATGGGCACCCAAAGAAGGATACTAACTATCTGCAGTCCAGAAATTAGTAAGTGGGACATTAAAAGAAAAAAAAAAGAATTTAAATATAATTAGGGGATTAGCTAGAGGGTGGGGTGAGTATATTTTACTGAAGGAGGGTGGTGAGCTTTCCAGAAGTTAACACTGACTCTCTAACCTTTTAGGATGAACCTCTTAACCTAACTCAGAATTAACCCTCAATACTAAACTAATCCCATTGTTTAGCCCTCCCTTGGTTAATGCCACAATCTAAACTATCACCTGAACTACTGAGTCAATATCTTATCAACCCAATATTTTGGCAATGATATATAACTATCTTGACTATTGATGTAACTGGGGAGCTAAATTAGCAGTGGCTAAAAGTATTTGACCTTATCAACATGGTGAATGCTACTTAGGCTCGATTCACACCTATGCATTTTGCTTTTGAGCGATTTTGGAGTTTTTTTTGTCATGCTTGCCACGTTTTTGAGCAGCGTTTTTGTGGCGTTTTGCGTTTTTTTTTTTTTTTACAGTTTTTTTTTTTGACTGTATACAGTCAAAAATTTTTTTTTAAAAAAACGGCAAAAAAACTGTAAAAACGCTGCACTTGCGTTTTTGATGCTTGTCCATTGAATTCTATTACATGCAAAACGCTGCATTTTGCATGAAAAAAAGTCCCTGACCCTTTCCAAAAATGCAGAGATACAAAAAGGCATGGATGTGAACATGTTCCATAGGAACCCATGTTAAAAAATTCCCATGCATTTCTGCAAAATGCATCAAAAAACGCGCTAGTGTGAATGGAGTCTAAGACTTGAACTTCCCGTAGAAGAATGAAAGGTATAGATCTAGGCAAAGAAAACAGCAAATGCCTTTTTTTGATTTGGCAGAAAAAAAGCATTATATCAAATTAATCCTTGGTAACTGAAATTATACATATGCCCCACATATATTTCCAAAAAACAGATTTTCACAGATCAGATGATGAGCTGATCAGTCACCTGCATTTCCACTGATACCTCTGGTTCTACAAGCTTGTGGTTTATCCTTACCTCCTTTTTGCTGTTCTGCTGGTACCTTTGGTACTATAAGCATGTGTTCTGTTCTTGCTTCCTTGAGGCACAAAGCTAGTAGCTATATGCATTGCCTGCCTCGCTTGCTGCCATATACCTTACTCCATGGCATCTCCCTGCCTACCCTCCCAATCTTCCTAATTTTTTCATGTCATGCGCAGACCCCATGGCCTGAGCAATAAGGTATACCTAGCCCTAGGCTCCTGTTCTAGTTTGAGTTCCTTGTTTCTAGTTGCAGCATCCAGATTTTATTTATTTTTTCCATAATGTTTTTTATTTAAGAGAAGTTGTACAGTAGTTGTATGATAACAATTGGTGATGCAGAGTCATGTTATAAGTGAGTCATTTAACAATGCATAAACCTTTAAAACATTGATACAGTTCTGACTCGTTCTACGGGTCTGTGTAAACAATAACTTTGAGCAACAAAAAACTTGAACAAAAAAATAGTTCAAAGATCTATCTGTATTTGGAGATGGTGGCCGTAATCATTGGTTTCTAAGAGGTAAGTGGGCATGGAGGTGTTGGTTGTGGTGTAGGTTAGGTCCATCGTTGGGGGAGGTTCGTAATAGATCGAGTTCATATTGAATGCGATGAGATGGGCTTATGTGGTGTATGCATGGTGGTCTTTTGAGAATGGCTTAGTCAAGGGAGTAGGGCAGGGGGAGGGGAAAGCGTGATGTAGGGGGTGCAGGAGATGGGAAAGAAAATACGAGAAGAGAGAAAACTAAAAAAAAAAGGAGGGGGGGAAGAGGGGTGGCTGTCTCTTACTTCCCTGAAGGGAAGAAGTGTCATAATTATTGGAGGTCAAAAAGTGGAGTAGGATGGTTTATATTCTATTACTGGCTGGGCACATTGTTCAGACGGAAGAATTCGACTGGAAGTGCTTCCAGCATGCTCATTTGGTCCCAAATTTTTTAGGGGTGTCTCATGCAATGTGGATTAATTCTTCCACTTCAGCGACCTTGTCAATTCTATTGAACCATTCCTTAATCGGGGGGGAGGGGGGGAGAGCCCCAGTGTATTGGGATACATTGTTTTGCTGAATTGATTAAGTCCATAGCTAGTGATTTATGGTAGGTTTTGTGTGGTAGGGGTGAGTGGTGTAATAGGAATTGAGCTGGAGATACTGTAGTTCCAAGTCATAGGTTGTTACATGAGAGGTAATATGGCAGACTTCCTTCCAGAAGTTTTGGATGTGTGGGCAGGACCACCAAATGTGTTGTAATGTACCTCGGTCTGTTTGGCATCTCCCGCAAGATTCTGGGATTGTGGGTTTAAATTTGTGTAGAAGGGATGGCGTACGGTACCAGCGGGATTTTATTTTATATGCATTCCCCTGAGTGGAGACATTTATTTGTGTATATTTGTTCCGAGTCTTCTTGTGATAGGATGAGGGATAGGTCTCTTTCCCATGTTTTGCATACTTTATTATCGTTAGGATGGTGATCCCTGTGGAGAAATGAGTGCATGATGGATATAAGATGGAGTTGTGGGGATTTTTGTGTGCAGAGCATTTCAAAAGGCGTAAGTCGCCTTGAGCAGGAAGAGTTTTTGTCTAGGGATTTGAGATAGTGGGGGTTATTTACGAAAGATAAATCCACTTTGCACTGCAAGTGCACTTGGAAGTGCAGTCGCTGTAGATATGAGGGGAAGCCCTGCTGATTTTATCATCCTATCATGTGCAAGATAAAATGCTGGTTTTTATTTTCCTTGCATGTCCCCCTCAGATCTACAGTGACTGCACTTCCAAGTGCGCTTGTAGTGCAAATTGGATTTGCCTTTCGTAAATAAACCCCACTGTGTGAGCAGTAAGAACGACCAGGAGGGAATGGGCTGTTTGTCCATTTGGGTAGATAGGCGAGAGATCGATATGTAGTTCCCATGTTTGTAAAAGTGATGGGCTAGGATTTGGTCCTTCAACCAATATTCTTTTATGGTTCATTCTTATTGGAGTTAGTGGGCCTGGGATAGTTGATAAAGAGGTGTGGGTACATACTTTGCAAAAGCATTGTTTGGTGGGGCCAATTAGTGAGTGTGAGTGTATTTCAGGCAGGGTAGTCTAGATTTTGACTTCCTTTTGACCCTACTGTCTCTCCTAAAATCCTAATGTCTCCCGTGTGTCTGCTTCCCCGTGTACCTACCTCCTGTCTGTTTCTTTGTTGGATTAACCTCCCATGCACCAAACGTATCTTTCTCTCTGGATTCACTTGTCTTGCACCTGCCCTGGTTTTTGGTCTGTTTTCTGGACCTTCTTATATCTCTTCCCTCTTCAGCTCCACCAATACCCCTGCTCTACTTTCGTATCGGCTTGCACGGTTATGTCTCTGCACCTTAAGGAGGGTGAACCTGGTAATCTTAACCCAGCACCAGCAAAACCAATCTTCATCAGAAGATTTGGTGAAATATGGCTGGTGCTTACACTCCATGCCCCAGGGAATCCAAAGTGACCTACTCACCACCACCTACCTGCAAATTGGAATAGTGGGTCCACAATTCGACAGCCATATGTGACATAAATGCAAGATATACATTATCCACACATCTAAATAAAAGTGTTTTTTATAATTAAGAACAGAAGACATCAGATCTGACAGTTTTCCTCTAATATACAGTAAACAATATATAAATTATTTTGAAAATAGTTATTAGAACTATATTCTGGTCTAATTTGTTTTATACATGTAAGCCCCAGCTGTGGAGTGAGATGGAGAACATTCTATGCTGACCTCTGATTCATAGACTGTTCAGCTTCCAGCAAAACGATTTAGTCACTCGACATCTTGCCCAAAGTGTGATAATAATCTCTGTTTCTGGCAAATAAAACACCAATCAATCACTATTTACTCCACAATGCCCAGGACTCTTTCCACATTACATCTGGAAAATATTTTGTTTGGCAGCAGTCCATTTTAATACCAACTGCATTACATTAGCATCCAGATATCTACAAAGTCAATTATTTCACAATGCTCCCCAACAAAATGTCAACAGGCAGAAGCTGGCTGGAGAAATTGACTGGAGACGAAAGAATGACCAAAGGACCATTTCATTATTTGTTTAAAGCCCAACACCAGCCAATTTTTTTTTATTTGGTATAGATGTTTTTTTACTGCTGCATGAAACCATCAAAGATTTCCCCCCTGCATACAGGGGGTGGCCTGGAGAGAGGGAGCATTGTCCGGGCGCTCCTAATGGACGGGCCGCCACTGCTGTGGGTAGGCCCAAGCTTTATCCTCGTGGGCGATTAGCCATTCTGTGAATCCCAGCAGTAAGAGTCTACTGATACCTGCGACTGGGATTGATAGCTGTGTACACAAAGCTGTGGCCGACAAGTCTGTAGGGTACAATGACAGGCTGTCAGCGGTCGTGACTGTTCAAACAGCCAGCGATCACCTATGGTACACAAAATGCATCCAGCTGTGATCTCTATCTGTGCGAACAGTCACAAACCACTGCGATCACTGATGGTCTGTCATTGCAGTGCATGGGCTCGGCGGCCGCAACTATCTACACACAGCTGTTAACCCCTTAGGAATCATTTGCTTCCTGCTACTGTTTTCCACAGGATGGCTTAATAGAGCCTTATGTGAAAATAAACCCACTCATTAGTAGTGGTGATAAACCTATTTTGTCTTCCATAAGGCCCCTTTCACACTGGGGTGGGGGCGGCGTCGGCGGTAAAGTGGCGCTATTTTTAGCGGCGCTTTACCGTCGTATTTTTCTGAGGTATTCGGCCTCTAGGGAGGCGCCTTTACCCCCGCTATCGGGCGAGAAAGGGTTAAAAACTGCAGCAGCGCTTTGCCGGCGGTATAGCTGCGCTGCCCATTCATTTCAATGGGCAGGAGCGGTATACACACCGCTCCTTCACCGCTCCCATAGGTGTGCGCAGCCTAATGCATTGGGGTGTGCACCCTTAAGCTCAAACACACATGCATGTGTATGTATCTACATATATATGACTCCAGCACATTGATCTCCCTGCTGGCACAGTGAAAGAGAAAAGGATAAACACTTCTCTTATGGCAGAGCCGGTAAGAGGGAGATCTTTCCCATGTTCCTATACAGAGCGATAACGCTAATGCGCATGGGGGGATTCGGGTGTGCCTGGGTAAACCCGGCACACCCTGTGCGCATGCCTATGACCGCTCCAAAGATGCTGCTAGCAGAACATCTTTTTACCATCCTGCCAGCGCACCGCTCCAGTGTGAAAGCCCTCGGAGCTTTCACACTGGAGAGACAGCAGTGGCTCTTTCAGGGCGCTTTGCAGGCGCTATTTTTAGTGCTGTAGCGCCTGCAAAGTGCCCCAGTGTGAAAGGGGTCTTAAGGCACTAATTGCCACCTCATTCTTCGACATACAAAATTCTCAATTAACCCTCTGCACACTGATCTACAAATGCTTGCAAGAAAAATGTATAACACAGCGTTTCTTGGTTTGCATACACTGCAATACGTGTTCAAGCTGGCCAAGGGCTCACACCCCTCTAGCACCTCCATATATTATACAGTTACAGTATATATCCACGTTTTTGGGATTTGAGCACAGACATGGCTTCAGCTCAATCTCTATATTGACTTGAACAAAGAGCAGAGGTGGTATATGCATAAACCAGGGACCATTTGCGATCTGGTTACGAGATAAAGTATTCCCAAAATGCTAGGAAACACATAGCTCTCATCATAAGTAATATTTGGAAAACAAATACTTTGCTATTATTATGTATCAGAATCCTAATGTAATTTTCCATTCATGTGATCATTTAATATCTTTTGCATTTGTTATTAAAGTGAACTCCCCATCAGAGCATTAAAGTTAAACCCCAAGACTTTTTCTTTATTTTAGGGCCCCATTCACACGGCTGGGTTGGTGCAGCTGCCAGATTCCTGCAGCAAGAGTCTGTGGAATGACCGGGTTATGCGATGTTGTTGTTCGAACCATAGAGTGGTTAGGGAAAGTTGGCCAAGTTTGGATGCAGCTGTCAGCCTGCCATTAGTTTAAATGGGCTGAGCGGCCACTGCTGATTGCAAACCCAGTCATTCCAGCAGCAAGAATCCACTGATTCTTGCTGCAGGAATCTGGCAGACGCACCAACCTGGTCGTATGAAAGGGGCCTATTGCTGAAGTTTAGTAAAACCCTTTTTTTCTTTAAAAAATAAAAACAGTACTTATGGCCGCCCTCGGTCTCCTCTGTCCTGGGGTGACCCTGAGCCCTTGGACTTAGCACCATGTTAGCAAAGATGGGCCCTATCGCTGCCAGGTCTCAAATTCTTTTTTGTACTGATAATTGTTCACCCGACCCCTGTTGGGGGTGTCCAGTAGACCAGTACGTATATTGCCCTCTGATGTAAGCTAGTGCACTTACAACATGGGCTCCTATTAGTTGGTCCTTGGGTGACATATATGGTCCTTTGGTTTATCCCACCACTAGCTTGCCCAGTGGACATTTAGTACTTATAAAAGTCGCCTGCTGACTTTCTCAGTCCATGCCTTTTTGTTATGTTTAATATGCTGTAGCCCTGCGTGGGTGATCAGTTGTTATGTTCATTACAATAAAAAATTTTGTACCAGGAAAAAAAAAAACAGTACTGGGGACAATACTTACTATGAATGAACAAGAGATTTGTTATAGTGCAAAAAGTAACCAATGGAATCTAAGGTAGTGAAATCCTAGCTGAAAGGTTATCACATCCACAATAGGTACATGAGGGGTTAATTTTGCTGGCTTTAATACTCTTAAAGTGCAGCTCCTCAGCAAATAGAAGAAATATCTGTAGTAATACAAAGAGACACCAGAGGGCGCAATCTAAGTGCATTATTATATATCTTTATTAATACAAAAATGTCATTGGCTGTTCACATGTAGTAGAATAAAAAGCGCCTGCAATATGCTCTAAAGCTGCCATCAGATGGTGATCCTGTACAGTGTAGTAAGAATTCAGTGTGAGAATATTCTATTTATCTATTTATACTCCCAGCAGCTGGGGAGCTCTTATATGCCGAGAAGTGGATTCCACCTATGTGACTACAAGGAACAGCGGAGCCAGTAAACAACTAGAATATAAATAGTATAGTGTGTAACTTACAGGTAGGCAGGCTTGAGAAAGAAGCATTACTGCCTCGAAATGCATAGCCACGTCCCCTTAATGCCTCCCAGCATCTGAATTCACAAGGTCTGTTCCCATGCTGTTTGATCGGCTGCCCTGCTTGAGAGTGCCTTGGAGCCAGCAGATGCTTCCAATTCAGGGGTCTTGAGACTGCAAGACCCCTGACCCTCTGTCTGGACAGTGCTGATTGGCCCTGTGCTGATCACATGCACTCTCCCAAGAAATAAAAAATACTCTCTAGCAATACACACCAAACTAAGCATGTGCAGCCTGACACCATAGGCTCGGTGTTATTAGGAAATTATCAGGGGATAGTGGAAGAAGGGGAGGATCAGGGAAGCCAGGATCAAACAGCCTTTTTTACACAATGTGGAGGATTGACCCCTTCGGTTCCATAGTGAGTATAACAAGCATGCTTTATTGCATATAAATTCTGACTAATTCGAACGTGATGACGTACGACCGAACTATAATAAGGAAGTTCATAGCCAGTAGCCAATAGCTGCCTTTGCGTCGTTGTTTGTCCGTCAGACTAGCATACAGACAAACGGATTTTTCGACCGGACTCGAGTCCGTCAGAAAGATTTGAAACGTGTTCTATTTCTAAAGTCCATCTGATTTTTCGACAGCAAAGGTCTGATGAAGCCCACACGCGATCGAATTGTCCTGCGGATTCGTTCCGACGGACCTTTGCTGTCAAAGTCCGGTCGTGTGCACACGGCATAACTGTAACCCAAAACAGAATTCCAGCCTCACTGGGTACAGTTAGCCAAACTAGATTTACCTAAAAGAACAATTTAACCCCCAAGTGGCTACAATGGGCACAAACTAAATTGACCTATCCTAACACCTGACCAGCAGGGTGCTACATACACTTTAAGAAATCAATTGCAGTGTGTTAGCATGCAATATATTGCACAGTCATGTTCACTGCTTTTGAAAAAAAAAGTCCATTCATTATGAATGGGCTGCCAATGCACATCAACAGAAAATTAAACTTTATTTGTAACTGCACTCTGGAACACACATTTTGCATTGGCTGCTGTTGTACAGTGTGTTGGGCATCATTCACAATGAATCGGACAGCAAACACGCTACAAACAGTGCGTTGCATTGACATGTGTTGCTCTATTGCTTTGTAAAATGTGTATGTACAAGTGCGAATGGACACATAAAGCTACTAAATCATCAACTTCAACTGCACCAATGTTTCCACATGAGCTTTATACATTATTTTGAAAGGGTTAGTTCACTTTTACAAAAAAAAAAATTGCCTATGCAGATAAGGGGCGTCTGTAGATAAAAACAAACTGTGCATCTTTGACTAAAGTTGAATAATGTCTCTTCAATAGGTGTAGGCCATTTATTTACCTCATGAAGCCTCAACTGAAAACTCCCAGGATGTTGCTAGGACATTGCTAAGCAAGTTCTAGCTTTACTGTTCATCTCCACCAACCCAGAAGTGAGCTCTCAACTCTGAGCTCAAAGTTACCACATCAGGGGAGAGAGCGCATGTGAGGGGGTTTGAATCTCAGTGCTCGCTCCTGTGATGGTGAAGATGAACAGTACTATCTAGGCCTGTTTACCAATGTCCTACCATCGTCCTGCTGGTCAAGCTTCAGGAAATATGGAAATGTCCTACACTTATAGCAAGGGCATGTTCAATTTTGGTCAAAGCAGCACAGCTTGTTTTCATCTATTGACACTGTGCTTGGATCCATGTTAATCTTTGTGACAACGTGCATAGTTGCCAACATTGCAAAAAAAAAATTCGGGACACTTTTTTTTGCATGTAGGCAGAGCCTTGCTATAATTAGGGGGCGTGTCATTCTTTTGTAGGCGGGGCATTCCGCAACCGGAAAAATGCGGCGTGCTACGCGCGCCGTGGCGAAAAATGGGCGTGGTTTGAGCAAAATAGTCGGTGTATCTTAAATGGGCTTGGCTCGGAAGGGGTGTGGTATGAGATGAATGAGGGATGGGGGGAGGAAGAAAGAAGGAGGGAGAGAAAGAGAGAAAGAAAGAGGGATGGAGTGACAGCAGCCCCAGATCCTACACAACAGTAGAAATATGTGTATTCCAGAAAGTTTAACAATCAGCAGATAAAGATACTCCAAACACCTTGGTGTCATCCTGGCACCAAGGTTGTTATGGTGTCAGGATGATTGAAGTGCATTATTTCTATTATTACATTGTAATACAGAATTAAATTATTTAACTCACCATAATGCAGAATCAGTGGAAGCCCTGAGCGTGTCACCTGCCACGTCGCCAGCCACCAGATGTCATCAGGTGTCCCCAGCGGAGTCCCTCCTTACATCAAACATTTCCAGCTGACTCCCCCTTACATCAGGCACTGCCAGCGGAGTCCCCCCTTTCCTTACATCAGGCACTGCCAGCGGAGTCCCCCCTTTCCTTACATCAGGCATTGCCAGCGGAGTCCCCCCTTTCCTTACATCAGGCATTGCCAGCGGAGTCCCCCCTTTCCTTACATCAGGCATTGCCAGCGGAGTCCCCCCTTTCCTTACATCAGGCATTGCCAGCGGAGTCCCCCCTTTCCTTACATCAGGCATTGCCAGCGGAGTCCCCCCTTTCCTTACATCAGGCATTCCCAGCAGTGGAGACTCTCTCCGCCGCCATTACTAAACAGAATGGGACAAAATACTTAGCCGGGTGGCTGCCAATAGCAATTGAGCTGCGGCGCCGCTCACCCCCGCCCCTTCTCACATCAGGTCACAGACAGACGGCAGTGGGCGGGAGGTGGGCAGTGCCACAGCTCAAATTCTATTGGCAGCCACCCGGCCATTACTAAACAGTAATTGCTTGTTTTGGTCTTCGGGAAAATGGCGGCCGGTGGAGACATTGTCTCCGTCGGCCACGGCCCTCTAGCGGCGGAAAAAAAAATTCGGTAAAATAGGAATTTCCCGGGAATGGCTAAATCCGGGAAAAAGGTCTAAATCCTGTGAATGTCCTGGGAAATTCGGGACAGTTTGTAAGTATGATCGTGTGATTCTAAAAGGTATTTGCGTTGCTTAACCACTTGCCGACCTGCTCACACAGATATACTGCAGCAGGTTGGCTCTCCTGCGCGAACTGACGTACCTATACATCAGTCCATACAAGGAGGATAGCGGGCTCACGCCACAGCGCAGCGGGAGCGTGCCCGCGGGCTCAATTTCCACCAGTGGCCCGCGATCACCTTGTACACAGACAGAACGGGGAACTATGTAAACAAGGCATTTCCCTGTTCTGCCTAGTGACATGACAGATCTACTGTTCTCAGTGATCGGGAAGAGTGATGTCTGTCATGTTCCAGTAACGAGAAAATATGGATCCCAAAAGAGGGGTGGTGACCCCAGGGATTTTATGGGTGGGAGGGAGCCAAACAGTAAAGAAAAGTATAAATGTGAAGGATGACAGAGTATATATAAAAATTGTAAACTTTATTCAAAATGTCACATAATGTAGAAAATTAAAAACAATCCAATGTACAGAAACTGCAAAAGATCCTTTACATACAGGTTCTACATATGAAGAACTCATACGTGAATGATACATATGGAATGATCCAACATGTTTCAGAATATATGAAACGTGAATTCCTTCTTCAGGGGATTTCCTGTGCAGTTATACAATGTAATCTGAAAGTGTATAAGAAGTAAAAATATACTAAGAAACAAAGTACAAAAATACTGGACATTTATAGTTTAGTGGGCATACAGGAGTTGGTTGGGGAGCTTGGGGAAAAACTAAAGCTGGTAATAGTGACACACCAACAAAAAACAAACTTACTTGTTACACCATTTATAGTTGTTTATAAGAATCAAGGAGGATGCAATGTTCCGAGTGTAATGCTTGCAGTATTGATCTCCCAAATTTTAGAGGTAGTGAAGGAAAAAGAATTGTAGTGGATTGAAAACTCAAACCATCGTTTGGTAGTGTTGTCCCATATCAATATTCATGGGTAACAGCATTTGAGACAGGCAGAGTCATAGAATGCATCCGGCCTATGCGGTCCACAAGGAACGGCTAAGTGGATACCTATGCCAAATCCTATGGTACAAGAATAATGCATAGTCAGATATGCTATACTACATATGAACTTTGGTACATAGATCTATATATCCGGGAAATGTGGCCTATATAGAAAATTGTAGGAGCTGGATAAACTCAACAATATATGCTACTTTCAAAAGGGGGGGAGGGGGAAAAAGGGAGAGAGAAGGTTTTATAGAGTAAAATGCTAAATCCATATATATGGACCTATGCTCTGTTGTATCCATGAGTATGGAACTGACAGGCATGTTAACACATTATGGCAAAGAGGGGATTTAGGGCCTATGTATAGTATAAAAAACTACATAGTGTTTGATGGCTATATAGGTGAAAAATTGCCCATGATTTATAAATAAGGAAGCAATTTACTAAATAAATATAGTTAGTTACTTGGTATCTAGCAATAATTCAAGTATATATAATTGCTAAGTCATAAAAAGAATAAAGGACCAAAAGAAAGAGCATGATAGCCAGTGCTTACTTTGTAGTTGAGAGTCTTATTTATAAATCATGGGCAATTTTTCACCTATATAGCCATCAAAAACTATGTAGTTTTTTTATACTATACATAGGCCCTAAACCCCCTCTTTGCCATAATGTGTTAGTCAAGACATATAGTCTTGTGGGAAAAAAAGGACATACATTTTGTACAACATCGCACGAACGCGCAATTGTCAGTTAAAGCGACGCAGTGCCATAACGCAAATAATGGCCTGGTCAAAAAGGGGGCAAATCCTTCCGGGACTGAAGTGGTTAAACTCAGTGGCAGCTGGTGCTGGTGCGGCAAACAAACCCAGGGGGGGTCCGCACTTACCCCATGCAGTTCGCGGGTGGCTTCCTCCCGCGGGTGGCTTTTAAAGCCAATTAGAGCCTCCAGCTCTAATAATGTGCTTAAAAAAAAAAAAAAGGGCAGGCGCATGGAGATTAGGGGGGGGGGGGGGGGGGCGTCATCCCTGAAACCCATATGGACCGGCCGCCACTGCTTAAACGCTTCATTGCTCATACAGCTCAACTTTCACAGTTGAATATATCTGTATTGTGTAGAACTGTTAGCTTTATCATTCCATTTTATTAAAAATTACATTTGTAAATTTATATATTTTTTTACCATTCTACATAGTATAATGCCACACTAAAATACCCAGAACGCACAATCTCTTTGTAGATGAAATTCCTGGAAAGAGCTCAGCCATTCTGGCTTCTAAGAAAGGCGATTAGATGACTTTGCGACTTGAAGACAAGGTTGTCATTAAAATGCGAGTTGATACCCCATTACATGCACAAAACTACAAGGTTTTATCCACAGCGTGTTTTCCTAAACAGCGTACTGATCATGAGCACAGGTTCAATGTATCCATGACAACCTGCTCATGTAGGGTAAGGGTGGTTTATACGCCATACTGAATCTATTTTCTTTCTGTTGACTTTAGGACACTGTTCACAAGCTTTGTTGTAAACTCTCCTGAGGAGGTTCTCTTCATAGAAAATGTTTATCTATTTGTACACGTCAAGGCTAAGCTGAATCCTGATTGTGCAACTGATACAATTAATGTATAACTATAAAGTTTTCCCTATAGAGCAAATCTAGATGACAATATCGCTTCACAGCTACAGTGAAATTCCCAGGGAAAATCCAAGTTTTGCCTTTAGTTATATATAAATTTAAAATATATATATACACAGTACCTCACAAAATCGAGTACACCCTTCACATTTATGTAAATATTTTATTATATATTTTCATGTGACAACACTGAAGAAATTACACGTTCCTACAATGTAAAGTAGTGAGTGTACAGCTTGTATAACAGTGTAAATTTGCTGTCCCCTCAAAATAACTCAACACACAGCTATTAATGTCCAAACCGCTGGCAACAAAAGTGAGTACACCCCTAAGTGAAAATGTCCAAATTGGGCCCAAATTGTCAATATTTTGTGTGGTCACCATTACTTTTCAGCACTGCCTTAACCCTCTTAGGCATGGAGTTCACCAGAGCTTCACAGGTTGCCACTGGAGTCCTCTTCCACTCCTCCATGATGACATCACTGAACTGGTGGATGTTAGAGACCTAGCGCTCTTCTGCCTTCCGTTGGAAATGGAGGAACCCCCTAGGGGTGGGATTTTAAAGGCACTATATCAAATGAATATTAAAAAATAATAATTGCGCTAATAAAACCCCAGTCACTCTGTGAATAAATAGTGATAATCCCTCTACATTAAAAATTGATAAATATAGGTCTGGTTAGGTCAGAAGCGTTAAATCAAGAAACACAGTGATCCAATATCCACAATCTATGTAACAACCCGCCCGTGACATTGGATCTATAAATAATGATGAATATAAATAAAGCAATGTAAACGCAACACGTAGGTGAAGTCAGTGACGTGCAGTATTGAGGCCGGTCAGCAGTGTGACACGAGCGGTGTGAGGATTCACCGCACCCCAAGCGGCTGATTGTTGTTTCTTCGGAGGAGCCAGTGATGTGGAGTAGTGAGGTCGGGCAGCAGTGTATTACGAGCGGTATCAAGACTCGCCGTGCCCCAAGTGGCTGATTTCTCTTCATCCAGGCATTTACCATTCAGGTTTATGTGAGTGCATCCAGTATAGTGTGACTATTTAATAGTAATTAGTTACTGTGCAATCATGTTTCTTTCTGCTTATTTCACATGTTTGTTGTCCCTGAAAACACTCATCTGGAAATCCGCATAAATATTTTTTTATAGACATTCATATTCTTTATATATAATGAGAACAGCTTTTAATAGACAATTTTCCCACCATATATGAGTATATGTATATATATTTTTACATTGATTTATAATATGTATATTCATCATTATTTATAGATCCAATGTCACAGGCGGGTTGTTACATAGATTGTGGATATTGGATCACTGTGTTTCTTGATTTAACGCTTCTGACCTAACCAGACCTATATTTATCAATTTTTAATGTGGAGGGATTATCACTATTTATTCACAGAGTGACTGGGGTTTTATTAGCGCAACTATTATTTTTTAATATTCATTTGATATAGGTGTCTGAGCACTTTTTATAGTTTGCAGCTTTTACAATTTGTTTTTCAGTCACATTTTTCAGCATATCTTCACAGGGGTGTACTCACTTTTGTGAGATACTCTATATATGCACATATATATATATATATATATATATATATATATATATATATATATATATATATATATATATATATATATATATATATATATATATATATATATATATATATATATATATATATATATATATATACATACATATACACACACAGTACCTCACAAAAGTGAGTACACCCCTCACATTTTTGTAACTATTTTATTATATCTTTTCATGTGAAAACACTGAAGAAATGACACTTTGCTACAATGTAAAGTAATGAGTGTACAGCTTGTATAACAGTGTAAATTTGCTGTCCCCTCAAAATTACTTAACACACAGCCATTAATGTCTAAACCGCTGGCAACAAAAGTGAATACACCCCTAAGTGAAAATGTCCAAATTGGGCCCAAAGTGTCTATATTTTGTGTGGCCACCATTATATTCCAACACTGCCTTAACCCTCTTCGGCATGGAGTTCACAAGTTGCCACTGGAGTCCTCTTCCACTCCTCCATGACAAGATCACGGAGCTGGTGGATGTTAGAGACCTTGCGTTCCTCCACCTTCCATTTGAGGATGCCCCATAGATACTCAATAGGGTTTAGGTCTGGAGCCATGCTTGACCAGTCCATTACCTTTACCCTCAGCTTCTTTAGCAAAGCAGTGGTCATCTTGGAGATGTGTTTGGGGTTGTTATGTTGGAATACTGCCCTGCGGCCCAGTCTCCCGAGGAGAGGGGATCATGCTCTGCTTCAGTATGTCACAGTACATGCTGGCATTCATGGTTCCCTCAATGAACAGTAGCTCCCCATTTCGTTCTGTCAGTTACATGGTGAATAATGCCGAGGAATGTTTTCCTTTGCTAAATAACTGGATCTTGCTCCACAGTGTATATTGTGAGTAAAACCCTCAGCTGAGTCACTTGCCCTCTCTTCATTTCCTAATGCCACAAAAAGCAGAGGTATTAGAACCATCATCTGAGACACAGGTGGTGCAGAACACCAGCATTGGAAATGAAATCTAGGAAAATTTTGGATGATTGGAAAATAGTGCATAGAAATAAAAGAATCAATGCTGTAAAATCCCAAGATGAAAACTAGAATGACATTACAGCCACTTTGTCTGTCAAATGTGTTTAAAGTGAGGTACTCAATATTAATCTAATAATACTGTTGAATTGCAAGTATACATGTTATAATCTTCGAACTGATCCCTGTGCACCTCCTGTTTTGCAAGCCCAGGCCCTGTACAGAGCTATACTTTTTGTTCAAGTCAGCCCTGCTTGCAGATCATATTAGATCCTCAATAACCAGTAAAGGCTCTAGTACTGAACATTTGAACATATATTGCAAATGGTTATTAATATTTTATATGCATTCAGGAGGATATGTAACTCTAGCTCCTTTTCATGTTTTTAAGAATCTGCTTACCTGTTCTGTTGAAGAAGTTTGTTTACAAAGCTCAATAACTCTAGCTGAAAATAATAAGTCAGTGTTGTGACTCATTACCCATTACATTCCTGCCCACCTCAATTCAGAGGCTCAATATAAAGATTGAAACAAAGACAAAGGGCCACATAAAAAGATTAAATCAGAGACAGGGCATCTGAAAGGATGCCATTGTGGATACCCTTCTGATAGTTAGTTCCGTTAAGCCGGCCATAGATGGTTCAAACCTGCTGAACTGGCTGAGATTTGAACCATGTATGGGCAGATTGATTGTACCCAAGTTGATCCATCAACTTGGGTACAACCAGCCTGTTCGATTTTTCATGTGATTATTGCCAACTATAGCTGCTAGCATTTAACACTGTGTGTTCTCCCAGCCGGGACAGGTCTCCCTGCCCCCAGGTCAGAAGAAAACAATAGCTCCACGGGAGAGATTCCCCCAACACTGACTTTTTCTTTCCTAGAACCCATGGTTGCAGGAACGAAAATCGCATCGTCTATAGCCGGCTTTGGTTGCCTGGCTGTTACTGGCTTCAATCCTATGAGCCACAAAACTGGAACAATCAGCCAGGGAAAATGGAACTTCTGATCTGGATATCTAACCCAGGTAGGTGACTAGAAAAGTATTGATAGCATAAGTGTGGGAGCCAGATTAGCTTATAATAAAGGTTTATGAAATTCTCTCTGTGCATGTTTCTTTTTTTCCTTCCTTTCCGGCAGCATCTGCCAGTACAGAGAGAAACATTCTCTGTGCATTATTTTAAAAGGATGCAGAATTGGTGTTAAAACTAACAACTATGGCAGCTGGTCACTATAGAGCAGCGATGGTAAACCTTGGCACCCCAGATGTTTTGGAACTACATTTCCTATGATGCTCACCTACACTGCAGAGTGCATGAGTATCACTGGAAATGTAGTTCCAAAACATCTGCGGTGCCAAGGTTCGCCATCACTGCTATAGAGATTATGTCTACGGTGATGCAATTGCAATCTTGGCCCTTGCAAAGCTACCACTGTATTTACCTTAGATCTTGTCCACACAAACACTGAATGATAATGAGGATCAAGGATTGTATGGAACCAGGGACATCAGGCTTTCCATGGAATCCAATACAACCTAAAAAAGAGAATTAACAGTAATGAAGAATGATTTAGAAGGTTCTCATTAAGGGCGGACAGGAAGGCACCTTTCTCCACCTATGGTGGTCTTGCCCTAAGAATAAGGTGTTCTGGGAAGCAATCGCTTCTTGGGTTGAAAGGTTATCCTCCGGACCAATAGAGGTGACCCCCTGGAACTTTTTGTTTCATGGAACTTCAATGTCTGTTAGAACTTATAAGAATAGTGTTATTCCACACTTACTAAATGCGGCCAAATCATTAATACCTAGGCTATGGAAACAAACTAGAAGTCCAACCTTGGCGGACTAGAAGAAAGAGGTTAACTTAATAATGGAGGCCGAAAGATGGGTGCATGCAGCAAAAGACAAGAAAGATAAAAACATTGAAACATGGGCAGGATGGGTGTGCTGCTTGAAAGAGATTAGATAGAACAACGTTGTAAAGAGCAGTGTGGTCTCTGGGTTCGACCGTGGGTGTCCGGGGGGGGGGGGGGGGGATATAATTTTTTTTTTTTCCTCTTCTCCCATATTAGTTTTTTCACCTGGGGTTGAATACTGGGAAGGGATAAGAGGTGGGGAAATGGGAAGGGATAGAACACTTAGGGAGGAAGGGGGGCACAGAAGAGAAGGGATAGTTTGAACAGATATAGTAAAGGGAAGAGGACATATTTACTCACTGATTATGAAGGATATATGGCTCATAGAAGCCTCATATAGTTCTCCCTTTTTTTGGGGGGGATATTAAGGTTGACACTTAAGATTGATTTGAATTTGCTTAGTAGCCTCCCAAACAGATTTTTTTTGTACAGGCTGTGGGTTTTTTTTTTTTTTTCTCTATCACAAGGACGGAATTACTTTTCAATTTTGTGGATTTGGAAGGGAAGTGTGGAGCACAATGGAAACACTATATTTGGAGGAAGAGATGAGACGACTGTGGGAGGGAGCACTACTGGTGCAGGGTTGGGGGAAATAAGGAAGGTGGAAGGTGTTTAAATTTTATTGTGTTTTTTTTTTTTTTTTTTTGTGCTTGAAAAGGGGAAGAATTGTTAAGATAAACGTGTCTATTTGGATAAACTTGAATATTGTAGATTCAAAGTATGAAGTAATGTATATAATGGAAAATGAATAAAAAAAATTGATTAAAAAAAAATAGAAGGTTCTCTTTAGCAGTGAAGTAACAAGGAAATCCCGCCCCTGCCTTGTTGTCAGCACTTGTTAAGTGTTAGCAGACTGTTAGGGCCACTTTAACCCTTTGGGAATTTTAATTGGTTAAAGAGTAATTGGTTACTCTTTCCTCTTAAGTTTGTAATATTTATTGCTATTCACTGCAAGGATTTGGGGGCCTCAGTACACTTTCATGCCTGCTTATGTTCTGCAGGCACTAAATATGCACCCCTCTAGCTATTTGGCCAGTATGCAATAAGTGAACTTATGAACAGTACTGAGACTGCCATACATTTTACATAAAGCTTTGTGCAGACTTCTAGAAATAGCAATTATTGGCCCAATAAGCAATGGGATATCTTTGACGTACTCGGTACTCAGAGAACTGTTGCCATAGGTGCAAGAAAAAAAGTTAAATTCTGACAGTTTTAAAAAAAAAATTGTAGCAGGCTGCAGAATTAAATGGAAATACGGTGTTAAAAAAAACCGTCAGGACAGTTGTTGAACTGCTTTTCAAAAGATGTATGTGCAGGGCTGCCATGCTTACCATTGCTCCACTATCTGGTGAATCACTGAGGCAAGGCAAGTACACAGTAACTGATGTGCCAGGACACCTGACCAGCATACTTGTTCCACATAGTAACTAAGCAGTGAAGCAAATACAAAGTCAAAGGACCACAGTTTGCATCTTTTAAAACATGTAAGCAATGGCTACTCTTATATTTCTGTTCTGTTAGCTTCCCTTTAAGAAATATTAACCTGTAGAAGTTTTATTCTACACTTGCTAATCTCTTCTTCTAAACAGCCTAGTTTCCAGGCTTAATGCCAATTCATAGGTTTTAGTACTTCTTAAGTTTCGGACCTAAAATCTTGGTAGTTGGAGTGTTGAGCCACCCTCCACATAGCAGTTTGCAGTCTTCTGCTTCACTACCTATAATTTATATTCATGGTTTGAGGTTCTTCTTTAACTGAATAAAGCTGCAAGCAAGCACTGAAATAATTACAAGAGATGAAAGCTCCACATTTACAAACCTTGAATTAAAATGCAAGTTTTGCTTATTACATACTAGCCCACACCTCATAGCCAAAATACCACATTATACCTACCAATAGAAACACCATCTGTGGAGAAAAAATTGAAAATATTCTTACTTCACACCTGGCTTCCACACTATAGAGGATAATAGCACAATCCTTCTGCAGAGATCCTGTGAATGGTTAGGATTCCAAATCTCACGAGAAGTAGCTTCAGCTTTCATCATAGTGGCATGTCTTCTTACAAGATATGGCTCCCTCGGCATTCCCATGATCTCCTATCTGCCTAGGCACTGTGGACAGAAGATAGGTGTAAGCAAGTATGCAGGCAGCTGGCGCTCAACCACAGCAGCTCTGCACCTAGAGAGGAAGTCAGAAGGAACCCAGTTCCTCTATAATTTCCTGGGTCACTGGGGAAGCGATCCGGTTGTATGGTGTTGCCCCATGTCAGTCTGGAAGTCATCTTGGGTCAGCCAGAGCCTATTTATGTGGTTTATGCGAGGGGGTAGTGCAGGGAAAAGGTACCCCATTTGTTAGGGACAGTACTAGCAATAGGGAAAAGTTCTGATGAGATGGGAAAGCGTAGGGTTGCACACTTCTGGACATCTTGCCGATTGGTTATGAACAGCCAGGCCGCATTCTGCATCGTTATTCTGGCTGGAACCCGCTCTGTTCATGTTGCTGTAACCGTGAGTGCACCTGGTTGGGCAGTCTTCCACCTGGGATTGTTGCGAACTGTTGCTGCATTGCTTAAATGCAAGTTTATCACCGTACCTGACTGTGAATTATTGTTACCGCACGCCACCTACAAGTAAATTTTCAAAATTTTTCCCACAGGTGTTTCTCTTAAAAGGTATTATACAGAAATCTGACAATAGGCAGACCAATTTGTATTAAAGGCATAATAAATCGATTTCAGTTAGCACATACTTTTTCCCTGTTTTTTTTCCATTTTATTACATATAACTTAAAGTGGTTGTTAAGCCACTTATAAAAAAAAAAAGCTCCTATCCCCTCTGTATTAGAACAATAAGTTCCCCTGTGTCTGTGTTTTATCAGTACAGAAAACATTTATGATATCACAGCGCCTTCCTGCGATCATGTGACTCCTTGGCTCTGTCTCATCTCTCCTCTACCTGGCTGACAGTTCCAGTGGGCAGGGCCGAGCACTGCCGCTGACGTCAGCCGGAGGGGAGAGAAGAGACAGAGCCGAGGAGATGAGAGTGCGCGACCGCCGGGTTCCCGCGATCGCTCGTGACACGGCGAGAACTGGAATCTCTGTGTGTTAACACAGAGATCCCGGTTCTCTGAGGGGAAAAGAGACTGATCGTGTGTACATACAAAGTATGAACACTGATCTTTCTCTTCCCCTAGCAAGTCTCATCCCCCTTCAGTTAGAACACGTAACAGGGAACACAATTAACCCCCTGATCGCCCCCTAGTATTAACCCCCTCACTGCCAGTGACATTTTTATAGCACTGATCGCTGTATAAATGTCAATGGTCCCAAAAATGTCAAAATTGTCCAATGTGTCCGCCTTAATGTCGCAGTCACGATAAAAATCACAGATCGCCGCCATTACTAGTTCATAAAAAAATTAAAATGCTATAAATCTATCCCCTATTTTATAGACGCTATAACTTTTGCGCAAACCAAATAATATAGGCTTATTGCAGGTTTTTTTTGTTTTTTTTTACCAAAAATATGTAGAAAAATAGATATTGGCCTAAACTGAGAAAAAAATAGCTTTTTAAAAAAAAATGGAGATATTATAGCAAAAAGTAAAAAATAGTGTCTTTTTCAAAATTGACGCTCTTTTTTTGTTTATAGCGCAAAAAATAAAAACTGCACAGATGATCAGATACCACCAAAATAAAGCTCTATTTGTGGGGAAAAAAACGGAGGTCAATTTTGTTTGGGTACAACGCCGCATGACCGCACAATTGTCAGTTAAAATGACGCAGTGCCGAATCACAAAAAATGGCCTGGTCATTCAGCAGCCAAATTTAACGGGGCTGAAGCGGTTAAATTAATAAACATACTGCTGTTTTTTTTTTTTAGCAAAGTAATGTCCCTTTCCAGTGAACCTATTAAGTTAATCAAACAGCCCAGTCTTCCCTTTACAATTCACATTCGGTTTGGTCCAGGTTTTGGTTTCCATACATCTATGGCTCGAGGTACAGTTTTTAACATGTTATACCTCCAAATGCTTTTGCAAAATTATAAAAAGCTTCTCATGCTTTATATGAATTCAGTCACTTTTTTTCTGTATTTTTATTTTTTTAAATTTTTTTACTGGTTTCTTCATTATCATGGGTGACATCTCATTTTGTCAATACTGTGCAAACAGCCTCATTATGTATTTGTGTATAAAACTGTGTCAATCAAGTTATTGACTAACACGGGGCTTTTTATTCTATCCAGTGTATTTGTTCAATACTGAGAATTCAGCATAAAAAACGATTTCTTTGTTATAACATTTCTATTTTAGATTAGCATCAAAAAGACCAATTTGATAAGGTACCAGTTAGATATCCATCTCCATAAGCTAGCTTGATACAAATCTAGACAGACATTTTTTTTTTCTGCTTGTACCTTTGCCCTGATGCCAAGCATCCAACAGCTTTGTCTGTTACAAAATAGCTCCCTCCCAATCAGCTATTTTAAATATTTTTTTTTCTCTTAAATAATCTTTATTAACAATTCTTAATTTACATACATCATATTGTATTAAAACACCTACATGTTCGCGTGGGTATACTCCACTAGTAAAGGGACATACTTCATATGGTACACTAAGGCGATCGGAACTGTTTTTCCCCCAACCCTCCCACCCTTCCCTTACCCCCCCCCCCCTACCTTGAGCCAAATCCTTCTTTTTATTCCTGACACCCTAAGCTTTTTAACCACGGGTTCCACATCTTTTCAAACTTTTTAAGGTTCCCTCTTCTAATATATAGGGCTCTCTCCTTCCATATTACCTCATTTATTGTTTTAACCCACTCGTCCACTGCAGGGGGAAGGACTGTTTGCCATCTCTGCATAATGAGCTTCCGGGCCTGGTAAAGACACCTCAGAACGGCTAGTTTAGCCGCTACCTCCTCCCGTCTCCATACCCTGTATCCAAGAATACAGAATCTGACGTCTATCTCCAGGGAGAGCCCCCATTTGCCCTCGATAGATCCCACAACCCCCCGCCAGTAACGTACTAGCTTGGGGCACCTCCATACCATGTGTATCAAATCGCCCTCTTCCCCACACCTGGGGCACTTAGCATCAGATCTTACACCGAAACGGAATAATTTTTTTGGGGTGTAGTATGCTCTATGTAGCAACATTAAGTGGGAGAGTCTCTGTGCAGGTGAAACTGAAACCTCCTGTCCTACCTCCAGTATTTCCCTCCATTGTATATCAGTCAGCTTTCCCACATCCTTTTCCCACCCCTCCCTGCAGCCCAGATGCTCTGATCTGACAATGGCTTCCTTGCACAGCTGCGCATATATTCCAGAGATAAAGCCCTTCATCTCCCCAGACTTGATCACCCTTTGGAGGAGTGCAGCATCTGTCCAGGCTGGGGGATTTACCCTAAATTGTACCTCCAGTGCCGCTCTCATTTGCAGATACCTGAAGAATGTTTGTCTTGGGATACTGTATTCCTTTTGGAGGTCCTCAAAAGATTTCAATACCCTCCCTCTGTACAGCTGGGATAGTCTATTTATACCCCACCTCGCCCATTCCTTAAATTCCCCCATAGCCACTATCTCCTGTAGGTTTCTGTTATGCCAGAGGGGAGCATATTCTGTAAACCCAACATATCCCATTAAGGTCTTTGTTGCCTTCCAGACTTTTGTTATTAACTTAGTTGTGGGGCCTCTACCAGATAGTGAGTCTGCCTCCAATGCTTCCACTACGATTTTATGGGGTGCCTCTAGAGTTAACAAACCTCTGTCAGCACTTCCACCCCCTACATGCTGCAACTGTGCTGCCAGGAAATAGCACCTCGGATGCGGGAGGGCTATCCCCCCCTCTTTAACTGGTAGCTGCAAACTCTGAAGGCTAATCCTGGCCTTCCCCCTCCTCCACAACAGTTCCCTAAAAAGTGAGTCAATCTTTTGGAACCACTTTTTGTTCAACCACACCGGTGAGTTGTGTAACAGATACAGCAGTTGGGGCAACCAAACCATCTTGATTAGGTTGCCCCTTCCTGCTACAGATAGGGGCAGCCGGCTCCAGATATCTATTTTACACCTAAATTTACCCAATAGTGGAACTAGGTTGTCTACAATATATTGATTGGGGTCTTTTGACATATTTATGCCCAGGTAGCGAATCTTTGAGACTACTTTTAAATGTGGGATTCCCGACATGTCCGGACCATTGGGGTTATCTAATGGCAGTAGTGCAGATTTCCTCCAATTCACCACCAGTCCTGACACGCTGCCAAACCTTTCCATTATGTCCATTACTTGCCTAAGAGAACCTCCCGTATCTCCAAGAAACAGTAGGACATCGTCGGCATACAGGGCAATCTTCTCCTCTCCTATTCTTCTTACAAAGCCTTCAATCTTGGAGCTAGATCTAATATGGATTGCTAGTGGCTCCATAGCGAGAGCAAACAGCAGGGGGGACAGGGGGCATCCCTGTCTCGTCCCCCTCTCTAAGCATATTTTCCCTGATAGTTCTTTATTAACCCTAACCTTCGCACTTGGGCCCCTATACAGTATTTTTATCCACTTTCTAAAGACAGGACCCAAGCCAAACTCCTCCAACACCCGCCAGAGATAGGGCCATTCCAGACTGTCAAAAGCCTTAGTTATATCCAGAGATACCACTGCTCTTGAACCTATATTCTCTGTCGAGGTCTGGAGGTTCATATATGCCCTCCTAATGTTCATACTCGTGGTCCTACGGGAAATAAATCCTGTTTGATCCACGTGGATGAGTTTATGCATAATTTTGTTAAGTCTAGCAGCCAATACCCTTGCCAGAATCTTGGCGTCTGTACACAACAAAGATATAGGCCTATATGCCGACGGTTCCAGTGGGTCACCCCCTTCTTTATGAAGCAGGATGATATTTGTTTCAGTCATAGAGACAGGCAGACACCCTCCCTGCAGAGCCCAGTTCAGTGTTTTCAACAACTCCGGCAGGAGGATCTTCCCGTAGTGCTTATAGACCTCCACCGGGAGACCATCCGGCCCCGGAGATTTTTGATTTGCCATTCCATTTACAGCTTGTTGTAGTTCAGCTAGTGTAATTGGCGCATCTATACCCTCTCTATCCTCTTCAGTAACTATAGGGATTTGTATGTCTTTAAAAAATGTCTCCATATCCTCCTCCCCAACGAACCCCTGTGACCTATACAGGTTTTTATAATACCTCTCAAATGTATCTGTAATTTCTGGGCTCTGAGAGGATATCTCACCGCCTGGAGTCCTGATTGCCGGGATCGCCGAAGAGGAGGAGTTAGTTTTTACCAAATAGGCCAACATGCGTCCCACACTTTCTCCTTCCCCAAAGGTCCGTTGTTTCAGGAAGAGTTGCTTATTTTCACCCCTCTTCAGGACTGCTGTTCTATAGGCCTCCTGTTTCTCCTCCCACAGTTTCTGCCTCTCTGGTGTAGGGCCTTCTATAAATTGCTTCTCTGCCACCTCCAGTTCCCTCCTAATTCCCTCCTCCCACTCCCTTGCCCTCCTCTTAACTCCTGCCACCCCCTGGATCAAAATACCCCTAAGGAATGCCTTCAGTGTGTCCCATTGTACACCTGCTGTCGTTGAGCCTTCATTAAATTTTAGAAACTCTTCTAACTTTGTTATTATCTTCTCTGGCTCCCCCATTAACTCCAACCAATATGGACTTAGCTTCCAGGGCCCTCTAACCTCCCTGACCCCTATACCCACTGAGGCCACCATCAGGGAGTGATCCGAGACCCCTCTCGGATAGTATACTACGTCCTTTATTATTGGCACTGCCTCTGCATTCCCCAGGGTCATATCAATTCTGGAGAAGGTGGAGTGGGAGGAAGAGAAGCAAGAGTATTGCCTTACTCCAGGATTCCGGACCCTCCACAAATCCAACAGGCCTGCCTCCTCCAGGAAGTTACCCAGCCGGCCCCCTGCTACACTGTTTACTTGGGCTCGCGGTGGAAATCTGTCCAACTCTTTGTTCAACACCTCATTGAAATCCCCTAATACTATCACCGGGGTATCTGTTTTATCCAACATAAACTCCATTAAACTATACAGTACTTCCAGTTTAAATGGTGGGGGGATATAAATGTTAGCAATAACATACATTTTGTTTTCAATAGAACAGTATAAAAAAACATAACGACCTAAACTATCTATCCTGGTCTGCCTACAGGAGAACATCACACTTCTTGTTACCAATATACTCACCCCCCTAGAGTAAGAGGAGTACACCGAGTGATATTGGGCCTGGAACCTTCTACTTGGGAGACCTTTCATCGTATCCTTTGTCAAGTGAGTCTCCTGTAGGCAGACCAAGCCCACCCCCCTTATCTCCAGCAGTGAAAAAATGGCAGCCCTCTTGATTGGGTTCCCCATCCCCCGTACGTTCCAGGAGCCTATTTTAAGGACTTTAGACTGCATTAGACAAACATCAGACAGGAATTAGTACCAGAAGACCAACGACAATGGGCATCTTCAACTTGGTATACTGTCTTGTGCCGAACTTTAACACCACCCCTTATAACTCCCCCCAGAAAGCAAAAAGAGAGAACCCCCATGGGGCAGCCAAAGTGAGACCCCTCCCTTGTTACCAAACTGTGTATTGCATATAGCAAAACAGAAAAAAAAAACAAAAAAAATACCTTAGTTATCCTCTGTGCTTCATTACTGTTATTTTCCTTTCTAATAAACCTACTAAGTGTCCCCCTTTCCTTTTTCCCCATGTTCCTATTGATATGGGACCCCTCCATTAATTCCAGGCTGTATACTACATCTATAAAATAAGAAGAAAGAAGAGAGATAAAAATAAATAAGTAAATAAATAAATAAAAAGAAAAAAGTGTTGCCTTGATTACCCTCTGTGCTTCATTACTATTATTTTCCTTTCTAGTGAACATTCTAAGTGTCCCCCTTTCCTTTTTCCCCATGTTCCTATTCATAGTGTTTGTATTTACCACACATGTGCTTAATCGCCCTTCCCCCCTCCCGCCCCATTCCCCTAACTACCCCTCCAATTACTAAGTGCATTTTAGTTCCTTTTTGAAATAATTTTGCGACCCCCCCTTCCTCTCCACCACCCGCCCCCCCTCTCCCCCCCCCCCCCCTACCTTACCAGGTTAGCCCCTGGGGCTCTATTCGTGACCGTCTCATATATTCCTCCCTGCACCATTAGAATCCACGTGTACAAAATTTTAAATATATTAACCTCCTCCTCCCCCATTCCTAATCTACCATACACCATCATTCTCCCTCTCTATAACAAATTCATATTGCTTCCCTCAGTCCAGATCTTCTTATCTTCTGATCGAACAACCTAACACTCTGGGCTCCTTTCCTTGGGTTCCAGTCTCTGTTTGTTTTCTTCATACCAGTGGCTTACCCCCCCCGGGGAGTCAAAGAAGAGAACCTCCCCCATTGCCTCAACCCGTAACCTGGCTGGGTACAGTAGGGCATACTTGACATCATATTTTTGAAGGGTACGTTTAACCTCCACAAAACCTTCCCTGCGTCTTTGCAGCTCCGGAGAGAAGTCCGCAAAAAATGAGACCCTTGCACCGTTGTACAAAATAAGCCCCTTCTCTCTGGCTTTACGCATTAAGGTTATCTTGTCGCAGTGGTTCAAAAATTTCATCAATAAGGACCTGGGGTGACCTCCAGGGGGCGGAGCCCTGAAGGGGACCCGATGGGCTCTCTCAATTGCAAACTGTGGGGAAAATGCATCTCTTCCAAATATTTCTGTGAACCATCCTTCCAAAAAAGCAATGGAATTCTGCCCTTCACATCTCTCCGGGAGGCCCACTATTCTTATGTTGTCCCTTCTCAGACGGTTTTCCATTTCATCCATTTTTTCATTAATTCTACCCAGTTGTTCCTTCATAGACTTGACATCTTGCTGTAGGGGAAAAACATCATCCTCCACTTGGCTCACTCTTCCCTCCAAGCCGGTTATTCTATCTACTGCCTTTTGCAGTTCCTGCTTTATTAATAACAGTTCGTCCTTGATCTCTTTAATTTGGCAGCTTAACCCCTCCACTGATGCTCTGCAAGAGTTAATCGCATGGAAAATTTCCCTCAGGGTTGGTTCTGCCTCTGTAGCAGAGGCCATTGCTGGTGATGGTACCTGTACTTTTTCCCCTGCTCCTGGGCCTTTATAAACAGTTGGATTTTTATGCCCTGCTCCGGCTGGGGTGGAAGATGCCTGTCCATAACTTTTCCTATCCCCGGTGCTTAAGTTGCGGAGCTTGCCCATTCTTAATGGGGGTCTGTTCAGGAGTGTGTGCAAACCTCTCCAATTTTGCTGCAGCTACTGCCGCCTGGTTCCCCTTCTCCTTTGCAGATCGCAGCGACTGGGGCCCCAAATTCTCCATGTTGACTGGCTCCTCCCCTCTCCTCCTTGACATTGCCGTTGTTACCTTTTGTGTGCCTGGGTACCCAACACCGCCAATGGGGAACAAATGTGGCACGGGGGAAACCAGGGGACCGCAGTAGAAGTTAGCACAGGTAAATACTATCTCTTTAATACAAGGTTCTGTTTACACCCCTCCAGTCCCCACTCAACCAATATGCGTGTTTCAACAGTTCAGCAAGGTTAACAAACTGATCAGGTAGGTCACAGCTGCCCGATCCCTTCTCCTTCTCCCTGTCAGACTATTAAACCACGGGGTAGTGTCCTTTGATTTTTAGCCGGGCACAATAGACTTCTCTTTACTTTCTTTTTTCCTTTTTTTTTTTTTTTTCCCTCTTATTCCTTCTCCCTTAACAAACGCTTTCCTTGCCTCTTTTGGTTCTTCTCTGCTCTCCTCTTTCCTCTTTCCCTTTGCTCTTCCTTATTTTGCTCTTTCAATGACTCTCTTTACAACTACTGTATAGCTATATAACATTAGCAGGGCATAGTTTTAGCAGGGTGCCATACAGTCCACCTTCATAGCCCCAAGGTTTTTAAACTGAGCCCAAATGCTCACATACCTGTCCTGTAGTATTTCAAAGTTGCGCGTTCTCTCCACGTGTGCCCGGTGTCTATTGCTGTAGCTGGCGTCTGCTGCTGTGGCTGTAGCAAGGGGAGGGAGACTGGGGCCGAAGCGGAGCGTCTTAGCTGTCACTCCCGAGCCTTCATCCAGATCACTAGAGGTTTTCACAGCTCTCGCGAGAGCCCCAGGCGTTGCCAGGCGACTAGTCCGGCGGCGACGGGGAGGAACCTGCAGCACGGTCCGAGCGCGGAATGTAGGGCAGAGGGCAGAGAACAAGCCGGTACACGGCAGCGCAGTGCAGCGGCAGCAAGGCGCCCCCACTCCCGAAGGTAAGATGCGGCTGGCCGGTCACAATAGCCGTCGGGTGGAGCGGTGTACACAGAGGCAGGGAGGCAAGTCAGATAGCACGTAAGCAGATAGCAGGCTAGGTTGAGCTGCTAGGGATAGGGATAGGGCTGAGCAGCATGGAGGCCGGAGCCAGGCGGGAGCTCACACACACACCCGCTCACCAGGAGCCTCAATCTCAGTCAGCTATTTTAAATATAGACCCCAGCCTCTCGCAAGGTGCTATAACACCGCTTGTCCTTTTGATTGTAGTGCTTTCATATGCTCCAGATTGTAGTTCCCTCTCACTTCTAAGCTAAGTTCATCTTTTTATTAAAATTGCAGACAAAGTTTAAAACACACTGGACCATTTAGTTAAATGCTGTTCAATGTAAGTGACATACCTGTAGGCTATTTAGCCACCCTCTCACTGCCAGAAGCCTTGCCATTCTGTGGCCTGCCTCATTGCCAGGATGGATCAGCTGTTGGTTGTTTGGCCCCAGCATTACAGAATCAAGCTGCGCAATGAGAATTTCGCTTACAAATACTGTGGTTTATTTACATATAGGTGTTAATTTTTGTTGCACAGATCATAAGTTGTATTATGTACAGTATACACTGTATTAAATTTTTCCTTGCTATATCTAGCATTCTGAATAGAAGGAATTTTTTTGGTACAACATTATTGCCTTTTCACTTATAGAGATAGCGCACCACTATAATAGATAGGTTTTTGTTCAGTTCAATGCAGGGCTTTTTTTCTCAGAAAATAGGTGCAGGAACTCACCCTCCCCAGCCAACTCTCCACCCCCAATTCTGTTGTTCCACGGGAAGAGAAGTAAAGCGGCGCCAAATCTGCGTAGGCCCAAAAAGGCACAGAGTGCAGCACTTAAGAGCGCATAACACACAGGGCTCAGGAAACTGTACTCTGAAGTGATGAGGTGTGTTTTTTCACACAGGGCACAGAAAAAATAAAAATAAAAATAAAAATAGGACAGCACTCACATATTTCCCCCAATGTAACCATCTATTGCTCACCTCTGTGCCCCCCATACAATCTTCACCTTGTCCACAGCTGACCTATGCCCCCTTCCACAGTTCACCTCTTCTTCCCCCCGTTTGCAGCTAACTTCTTCTGCCCCTCCCATCCACAGCTCATCTCCTCTTTCCCCTGGCCATAGGTCACTTCTTCCCTCCTGTCCACGGCTCACCACTTCTTCCCTCCTGTCCACGGCTCACCACTTCTTCCCTCCTGTCCACGGCTCACCTCTTCTTTCCTCCCGTTCCCGGCTCACCTCTTCTTTCCTCCCGTTCCCGGCTCACCTCTTCTTCCCTCCCGTCCACGGCTCACCTCTTCTTCCCTCCCGTCCATGGCCCACCTCTTCTTCCCTCCCGTCCACGGCCCACCTCTTCTTTCCCCTGTCCCTCAGCAATTCTGCACCCCTGTCCACATCTTGTCATCTTAGCACCCCCCACAACTCACCTTTGTACCCCGTCAACAACTCAACTCTGCAGCCCCCACATCTACAGCTTACACTCCCAGTCCACAACTACAGCTTGCCTCTACTCCCCTTCCACATTTCACTACTGCACCCCCATCTACAGATTACCCCAATCCATAGCTTTCATCTCTTCAGCTCTCCAACTTTCACCTCCTCACCCCCTGTTGCCTTCAAACAACCTGCCAACCTCCCCTTACCAGCTCTTGCCACTGTACCACCTGCCCCCCCCTCCCAAATACTCAGCACTTTGCACAAACTGTCCCCCTTTCCAGCTCTAACAACTTCTCCCCCCTCTTCACAAATTCACCCCCACTGCGGTCCATAGCTGTCACTTCCCCCTGCAGGTGCCACTCGCCCCGCCCCCCCCTTTCCCTCCATAGTTTCCAGTGTACTCACCTCCTCCCCAGGCTTTTTTCCACAGTGCAGTTCCGGCCGAACACTTCACTCGAGTCTGAGCTGCACAAGTCTGACAGAGAGGTAGTGTAGGCTGGGACGCGAGCCGCTGGGCAGGGCGGGGCGGGAACAATATTTCCCGAAGTTCAGGAAAACTAAAACAAAATGCAGCGGTCGCGGCATGGGACTCGGGGCACTGACTGGCATATAAACATGTCCTGGATGGAGAGGACAGGGTTGCCAGAGGTGGCGGAACACCGTTCCGGCAGGAAAAAAGCCCCGGTTCAATGAACTCCAGGAAAATTTAGAAATGCACACAATAAACACATTTAAAAAGTAGCTGTTTTACCTATCAAAAAGATTTGCATTTCGGGCCATCAAATCACAGTTACACAGCACAGTCTGCTTTTTTTTTTTTTCCACTGCAGTTAACACTTACAAGTCCTTTCCTCAGTCTTTGACTGGACAATAAAGATGCAGCAAATGGATTAGCTCATCAGTTAAGCTAGGTAAGCTATCATTTTATTTTTCGATCAGCCCAGCGATCTCCCTGCTAAGCTATTGTGTTCTGACAGGGGGGCCAAGCAAAAAAAATTGTGATTCTCATTTGTTCCCAGTTGTGAACAAGCAAGCTATCGCTTGTGAAATGCGTCAACTGTCTGTCCTGTTTGTCTGATACACTTGTGACAATAAAGATACATCAAGCAAGTTTTTTTGGAAATTCAGAGTGTGACCATTTCTTCATTTTAGGGGGCCAGAACACACTGATCAGCACTCATAACCATTGGCTTCCAGCGATGATCGGATGCCAGTATTCCAGCATGCCCATTCGGCTGGCTTCTGTCGAACAGGCTGGGGTACACACAAGCTGAATGTAAGACTGTTTCTGTTAAACCAGCCGATACTCAGCCCATGTGTACCAGTCTTTGCTCTCTCCTCGTATAAGCATGTCCCTTGCTGGTATATGTGCACTGCAGCACATATTACTGGAACCTTGTATTGCTTCATTCTCTACCAGTCTGAGCTTCAAGGGGATTGAAAAAGGGTGATACCAAAGTCACGTTCAGGAACTTTCACTGCTTGCATTACAAAATACATTCGAATAAAACTGGAGCCCTTGCAACAGATTTTGTTTGGTTTAAAGAAGAAAAAAAAAAAAAAAAAAAGTTCCCGATTGGTAGGGTACACAACTTCAGTGTTCATAAATCATCCAAGTACCTGAAAGTTATACCAGTCCGCAACAGTTCTTTTATTAAAGTAAGTCACTGAATTTGCACATGGGCTCCAAAATGAGACTTCTAAAGTATTGTTACAGGAGTGCATGTGGTTGGTGTTTGAAGACAAACTAATCTTTTGAGGCTATGTATGGGAACACCTGTAAATGAGGTCTCTCACTTAGGCTGAAATGCTGCAGAAGTCTGGTGAGGAAGAAATACCATATGAGAACGCAGGTTAGGTTTTAGCAATTGTGCCACTGGAAAGTTGTTGGTACAGTATCAATACAGTGACATGAGCCCTTGTTAGAAAAAAAAAAGGGAAGAGCAACAGTGTGATGCAAATCATCTATTGCTCTAATCTAAATATGTATGTGTACTTTTTCACAGCAGAAATATTATGCCACTGTCTGGCCTAGGAGGAGGCACTACAGTGTTTTCAACCTGTCACCAAGGATGTCTTTTTATGCTTTACCTAAAATTTATTTTCCAGTATAAAAACTCAAAAGTGCACTCTTTAGACTCAGAAAATCGGAGGTACCTTTTTCCTAGGGGGGAATAGCACCAGTATTTGATAGTCAGAAGACTATGCTTGTATGTTTGGATTTCCCAAGACTGAGCGGTCTTTCAAACACATTTTTTTTGGGGAAAAAAAAATACACTTCAATTACTTAAAAAAAATAAAAATAAATAAACAGTAAAGTTAGCCCAATTCTTTTGTATAATGTGAAAGATGATGTTAAGCCACGAGAATTGTAAGAAAATCATGATCTTTATTCTAAGCAAAAGAGTCAGAATCGTGCAGCTCTAGGTTACATTATCTCTATGTACCAGCCATCGTAACATCCATAATCTCATTTCAATATGAGCAAAAGAAATTGTTGGTCTCAGAACATTTATTGCACAAGACAAGACATAGGCAAGGCTGTAAATACATGTCATGTATTTTGGTCTGTCATTTCTAGAAAACCTGGAATCCAATACCTATATCTTTACAAGAGAACCTGAAAGTAACATTTTATCACACAGAGGTGAAATGCCATCTCGTTGATGCATCAAAAAGACACACATACAAACTCCTTAACATGGACAAAAAATTGAATAGACAACTCCTCTGACTCCAGAACATTTCTCTTTAGGAAAGCCATGATACAATATCGAATTCATAAGTCATAGTAAAAACATTAACCTTTCACAAACTTGGGCTTTGTAACTAGTTTAGCATTAACTTAAAAAAAAAAAAAATCACCTAAAGTGAAATCTCTGCATATCAAAATGGGATATAGATAGTAAGAATTATCTGTAAATTCCATTGTTTCCATTATAATTTTGAGCTTCTCTTCCCATCCTTTCACCCTCCCAATGGTCCTTAGAACTCATGGCAGCAGTACCCTCAGTGATCAAAAGGGAGGCTTCTGAGATTAGAGGGGTAGGGTCAATATCAGTTTTCACAGAAAAAGTTTATATTCATATATAAATTCAGCTTTTTATGTATCTGGATCTACTGATGGCTTCAATCTGCCATTTTTTTCACTGCAGGTAAACATGGCTTCTGTATTTAAACATATGCTTAATCTAAATTCCCCAAATTTGTAAAGTTTACTTTTGAGGTCTTTCATAGATAACAGCAATGGGGGTGCAGGCTCTAGTATTAATGGTGTTCTGGCTTCAGCAGCTGCATCACTATTTTATCAAGACAAAATTTCTAAATTCTTACTTGAATAAAACTGCTCAAAAATGGGGGGGGGGGGGGGGGGGGGGGGGGAACCTTTCAGCCCACAGATCTACATTGTCAAAGGGCAAAATGCATCTCAAATTTTGGTTAAATAACATTCTGGAATCCAACCTGCACAGAATATTTGCTAGATCAGGTTTACATTTACTTGTTTGTTTCCATTCTATTCTCTTTAAAAAATTCAACGGCATTTGCAGGCCATAAGGGATTACAATCTGTGAGATGCTAATGCTATCCTTAACCTGAGCACAATATATCATGCTGGTTAACTTCCTCTCGACCCAATGCAGGTATCAGATTTTTCAAGGAAGAATTGGATAGGATTGTGGCTGGGAGTTTTTTCACCATCAAGCTTTACAAATGTTTTAAGCAGCAAATAGCCTATAGTGGGTGTGTTTAGGAATCCTCTATTGCATCACAATAAGGAGTTCTCAGTTCACCAAAGAAAAAAATCAAACACAGAAGAGAATGGACAGGCACACTACAATTCCTGAAAGAAAAAAAAAAAAAACCTCGAGGGCTGAGCAGATAAATGTGCTCTTTTATGCATTACAAGATTTCATTTTCAATATGGCATACCTTTTTTAATGTTTTTTTTTTTTTTTTTAGCTGTAATATAATTATGCTCCCAGCAACGATCAAAAGGGTGCCTTTTTATAGAATACTTATGAGAGCATTTACAAAGAGGAGATTTTTCAAGAATGAACAACCTTAAACTGAGAATCTAGTACACCAACTTCCAAGTGTTAAAACATAAGCCATAAAAATGTACATATTATATTAAAATAAAAAAGACAAGTTGTACATAGAATGTAGTATAGATGGACGAATAGCTTAACATTTGTACAAGTAAACCTCTCATGAATATTATTTGGAAGGCACAGTAGCAAAAATGTACACTGCCTTAAAGCATAATGGGCTATCAAATAACATCATGATCACTGGTCCTGGGCAAAGTTAACAAGTGTACCCGGGGATTGCTAAATAAAAACTGTTCAACATCATCCTGAAACTTACACTTGAGTATTTACAATAGTTTACAAATGGGTTTTTAAAAATAACTTGATGGAATGCTGTAAACACAATATCCCAAGGTGCTAAATCTCTGGAGACAGTCATCACTGTGTGTCATCCCAACATCCATTTCAAGCCTGTACAAGGTAGTATTCTTCATATCCAGGCATTTGCTGTGAAATGCACCTAAACCGCTGCTGTCCTCTTGGTTAATCCACCTTTACAACACTGTAGATCTTCCTGACAAACCAGTAGCATGCAAAGAATCCAATAGTACCTGGAAAATAAAAAAAAAAAGTTAAATATGTGAACAGGCAAAGACAAATATCTTTCCACATAACCTAAAAAAAGTACAATTCAGTAGGAGTATAATCTGATAAAAGGTTGTAAAACAAAGTTTTTCCATACGATTTTCTTCTCAAACTTATACTCAAAAGTGTAAATTCATCCTTTTAATCTCTTTAATAAGCGGCTCCTAATAAGCAGTCCTTTTTCAGCATGCTGTAAAAAAAAGTCACTTGTTCTGTGTGGAAGTCAAGATACTGACATCTTGTACTGAGGATGTAACAAAATCACCCTACCCAGGGACAGACTGGAATTGTTCTACAAAGTGATGATGATCTGCTGCAACATGCTGGAGTGGAACTGAGCAAGGTGGACATCGTCTGTCCTAGTACCACCCCACATATAATACCTCAGGAAGAGCCGATGCATCAGGAAGATCAAAAATGTCAAACACGACTGTGAAGCTTTGTCATCTTCCACAGTGGCCAAAACATCTTGGTCTGAAGAAGAAGGTCCAAGCAATGTGATGGAATCAGAGACAATTTTGCATTGTTCAAGATCCCTTTGAAAGTTTAAGGTCCCAAGTGTGATTGACCAATTGGCGTTTAAGTAAAACAATACACTCCAATAGAAGCAGAACATCCATGATCATATTACTAGAGTACATCTGAGACACAGAAGTCTCAAAACTTGTGCAGGCACTTTTGCGAACTTTTAAAACTGAGGCGAGGTCAAAGCGAAGGGCCAGACTGACAATAAATGTCACCCACCACAAAACAAAGAAATCATGGATGACCCAAAAAGATAGGAATGTGTAGATATACATCCTTTAGGTTGATGGTTGCTAAGAACTCCCTGGGGTTGATTTACTAAAACTGGAGAATGAAAAAAATCAGGTGCAGTTGTGCATAGTAGCCAATCAGCTTCCAACTTCAACTTGTTCAATTAAGCTTTGACAAACAAAACTGGAATAATTGTTCTCCTCCTCCAGTCACAAGTTAGAAACACCTCCCAAAGAACACATTTAACCCCTCGATCACCATTAGTGTTAATCCCTTCTCTGCCAGTGTCATTTATACAGTAATCAGTACATTTTTATAGCACTGATCACTGTATAAAAAGGTCAGTGGTCCGAAAAAACAAAAAAAAGTGTCAAGTGTCCAATTGGTCCGCCGCAATGTCGCAGTCCCACAAAAAAAAAAAAAAAAAAAAAAAAAAAAAAAAAAAAGGGGCCTTAGATGGTTGTTAATAAAATTATAAAATTCCTTTTTTTAGTGTTCAGATCAGCAATATATTTACTAAATTGTGCTAAAAAAAAAAAGAGAAGCCAGCATTATAGAGATTTGTTTCTGCTCGATATAAGTTGTTTGACTCGTTAGCTAAAAAATATTCTCAAAAGGGAAATCCTGCAGTTTTTCTATTCTTCTATAGATTTTACAGCCTTTCCTTCATACTTGTCTGTCACTGACAACAATGGAGTGATTTTCTTTTTCTTGCCCAGCATCAGCGATAGTGTTTATACAGAAGGGTGTTTATCTACAAGCAGGCAAGGTAGTTTTGTTGCTTTGACTACTAGGCCCCTTTTAGAAGCATAGTAAATATGTGCATGAACAGCCAATTCTGTCTTTGTAGCAGGCTGCTGTTAAAAAAAAAAAAAAGCCGACTGTCTCTTTGCGTTCAAGGAAGCCTACTTCATGGAAAAATGTAGATTAATTAATTCCAATCTGGCATGAAGACACAGTGAGGCAGTTGTCTGTTGGTGTATGTTTTCACTTGCCTAATGTATGTTTAGACAGATCCAACCTTAAGCTGCACTAATTTAGTGCTTTTTCTGCCAGTGTTTCAAATAGAGCTGGAGACAATTATAGAAATTCCTTATTACTGAAATGTGGGTAGATCGGTTAAGTGATTTTACAAGTGCATCCTGAACTTTAGCACTTATAACAATCTAGATTGACTGTAAACATTATTCCTTTACTGTAGTAAGTTTATATGGAAATGTGATGTAGAGAACAGTAATGTGTTGTAGATAACAGCTGGTTTACAAGGAATTGCTATGGGTTATCTGACGTGGCCACAGTAAAGTGTACCTGTGGCTGTAGATCAAACATTTTGAAAAAGAGGAAAATAGGGAAGGTGGATACTCTGTTTTCTCTGTGTAATTACCGTATATACTCGAGTATAAGTCGAATTTTTCAGCACATTTTTTTGTGCTGAAAGTGCCCCCCTCGACTTATACTCGAGTCAAGCACTTTTCTGCAGCAAAAAATTTCATTTTCCGAACCGACTTTGGGGCCCCGTATCTCAGGGCCACTTGGTGCTAGGAACCCCAAATTTGGTATGCAAACCCAGTGGACCTGGTACCACAACATATCCAAAGCTGAAGATCCTAGCACTAAGTAGCCCCGAGATACGGGGCCCCAAAATCGGTTCGGAAAATGTCACTCTGCTGCAGAAAAGTGCTTGACATTTTCTGAACCGAATTTGGGGCCCCATATCTCAGGGCTACTTGGTGATAGGAACCCCAAATTTGGTGTGCAAACCCAGTAGACCTGGTACCACAACATATCCAAAGCTGAAGTTCCTAGCACCAAGAGGCCCTGAGATACGGGGCCCCAAACCTGGTTCAGAAAATGTCATTCTCTGCTGCAGAAAAGTGCTTGACATTTTCTGAACTGATTTTTGGGGCCCTGTATCTCGGGGCCACTTGGTGCTAGAAACCCCAGCTTTGGAAATTTTATGGTGCTAGTTCCACTGGGTTTGCACACCAAATTTGGGGTTCTTAGCACTAAGTGGCCCCGAGATAGGGGCCCCCAAATTCGGTCAACTGTGTCTATCTGCAGCAATGTCATTTCGGGACCCTTTGGGTTCAGAGACCCCAAATTTTGGCTGCAGCTAGGGGGCATCTAAGAACCCTTAACTACCGAGTTTGAAGTTCAGGGGACCTATGGCTGCAAATGGGCACAGTGAGGCATGCAAATGGGCACAGTGATGCTGCAAATGGGCATTGTTGACCCTCTTTTCCACTTAAAGTAGCTGTGCATTTCTCACCCTCGTCTTATACTCGGGTCAATAAGTTTTTCCCATTTTTTTTGTGGTAAATTAGGGCCTCGACTTATACTCGGAACGACTTATACTCGAGTATATACGGTAGGTAACCTACAGTGATACTGCTGCCTACCGGAGAAATTAACACAAGGCACATAGAAACTGAATGCCAGCTCCTTAGACAACTCAAACCTGTTCAGTTACGCTTGTTGTCCCTAAAGTGGATGTAAACCCGATTAATGAAATTTGAGCTGGGCACATATATCTGCTGTGTTTTATCTGTCTTCAAAGCACTATGTGCCCTAGCGGTCTCCTGCTCACAAGTTCTGACACACGAGATAAAGGCAGCCTGAGTTTTGTGTTAGGGAGGATGCTATAAATAGATTAGCAGAACCATGAACTATGCAACAAACAGAGCTGAAAGTCTCTACCTATGAGGAGAGGGGGGGGGGTGCCTTTCCTCCAATCAGCTGTTGTGGCTGTATGCCCAGGCTTCACTGCAGTGTTGAAAAGGAAGATAAAATCTAACACGATATGCACTTTGTAAACAATATATAAAGCTAAAGACAGATATACATGTAAAACGTATGTATAATCTTAGGCTGTTCACTTCACTTGGTATATGTGTGGTTTTACATCCACTTTAAGAAAATGTATCTCTCTCCCCTCTGCTAAATGTTGACTTAAATTGGAAAGATGGTTTCTGCTAACAACTATTCCTGGTAAATTCAGGTCAGATATTGGAACTCCTGGAAGGCTCTCCAGTGAGCGCAGGTCTGGTCAGTTCATTATGTATCTACGTGTTGTGCAGTTGCCAGTGATATCCTATCTCCAGATAGCACAGTATTCAGGTCAGGACCGTTTATCTAGGGATTCCTTGCTGAGTTATTGAGACTGTGGCAGTTTTTTCTGTTCTAATATTTGAAGACTAGTCCAAACCTATCATTATAAGGGCTATATGCACCTGGGGACACAGCCTGCCGGTCTCTTGCAAGACCTGGACACTGGGTTGGAAGCTTCTTCCCACCCATAACACTTTGAAGCTTCCACACTTTGGGAATTCTCAAACCACAGAAGGTTGTTTTGTTTTTTGTTTTTTTTTTACTCAGGACACCCACACTCCGCATACCTGTGTCTTTTCTACAATGACAGCGGCCGGGCCTCACGCTGTCACAACACGTACGCACATTAGATGCACTATCTGGAATGTTATACAACAGAATATCCCACTTTAAAAGTAGCAGGATGAGCCCCGAGAGTAAAGATAAAAAAAGCATCATCTCATAGCAGCTGGACAAGTCTCAGTAACAGAGCCCACAAGAAACAGGAAACCAGTGGGTGAATGAGCTTATCATCCTCTGTCCAAACTGAAATATTCATTCTTGTTAGACTTAAAGTACAGCCAAACATTTTTATATGTTGTATAGAAGAGTAAAAAAATTGAAACCCTTGTAATTTTCTTTTGCCATCAGTGACACGAAGGGTAGAGGTTTCTTCAATTGTACTGAACTGTACCAAAGACCCTTCAAAATAAAAAAAAAATATCCTAGTCCCCTTTACTTTTGCTCCGGCAACAACTTAAAATGTTGGCTTTTACCTTAATTTAAGGCCTAGGAACAGTGGTCCCCAGGACAAACTGAGTAATTTTCCCACACAAACCTGACAGAGATTCTATTCCTTTGCCAGTGAACTCTCTAAGTCTTTCCTATATGTAAAAAGCAACACACATTTTTTAAAATGGATTACCAAGACCAACCAGATGACAGATTTATCACTTCTTTAAAGAGAATGAACTTTCAGAGAAAAATGAGTCACTCTTCATCCACCTGTACTCCCCATACAGGAAAAAAAATTGAAAAACACTGCTGGCTAATTAGTAATGGCAAAGCAAGAAAGTAATACTAGAAAAATAATATGATTTTCTATGGCTCATAGAAAAATTGGTAACAGATTGGTGCTAAGATCAGGTTAAGAAAGATCAGGCCATCTATATAAAGATTTAAAAAACAAACACAGAAGTTATCCCTTCAACTATTCTGGCTGTGGATCCTGTAATTATTTGGTTTTTGTTCTACTATTATTTACGTTATTTTTTTTTTTTGTGTTTTTTTTTTAATTTGCATTGTATATACTTTAAGAACAATATGATGTAGACGGGCCCTCAGGTCATTGGGGGTACACACCATCATAAGCGTGAGTCTCTAGTAAAGCCTTATTGAGTTCCAAGGAAGGGCAAAGCAAATTACCATTTTCAAAGGAAGGATTACAGTGACCCAAATATTTGTCTTGTGACAGGTAGACTTAAAAGTGATTGTAAAGGTACATTTTAAAAAAAAACAAAAAAAAACCTGTCTATACTTACCTGCTCTGTGTAATGGAATTGCACAGAGTGGCCTCAATCCTCCTCTTTTCAAGTCCCCTGCCGACACTTCTGGCCCCTGCACTCTGTCCAGTGCCTCCATGGGAAGCGGCATTGACGCTGACAGTGGAACTTGACCCCCCCCCCCCCGACTCCCTCGTCACTGGCTTTGATTGACAGCACTGGGAGCCAATGGCACCGGTGCCCCAGCAAAGCCAGCGAGACGAGACCCGGAAGTGAGGGGAGAAAAAGGCTGCAGACATGCACGACGCTGAATCGAATGAGGGCTCAGGTAAGTAAAATGGGGGGTGAGGGGGGTGCTGAAAACCTAAACATTTTTTACCTTAATGCAAGTAATGCATTAAGGTAAAAAAAATGTTTAAGATTTTCAACCACCCTCACCATCCGGTACAAGTGGAGGAAACAGTGTTAGCTCTGTTTGGAACGTGTGTAATCCTTGAGCAAAATAGAGAGACATTTTATTCATCCTCACCTGGTTGCCAACTTTACCTACATGGAAGGACTCTTGTGTTGCAAGGTGGAGACCGCAAGTCAGGCACAGTAGGTGGAAATAAGTATTCTTGCCGGCCCTGATTGCATGATTGGGTTGCAGTGCCATTATCTTGGATGCGTGTTTGTAAAAACAGTGTGATTTGTGCACAATCTTTTTTGCTGTACCAAGATTAGTCAAAGATGAGCTGCAATTGGTTGCTAAAAATTAGAGAGATGCACCCTTTGTTTTAATAGCCAAGCCTTCATATGTTATGTAGACAGATAAAACTTGACTGTCTCTTGCACATCCTCTCATTTAATAAACAGGAAACTTGTATAAAACAAAACACGTTTCTGAGAATTATCTATAATTACCACCTACCTGTAAACAGGAAAAAAATTAAAACCATGATCGTTGTGTATCCAAAGTACAAAATGGTGCTCGCAGTTCCTGTGATTTGAAGCTTAGAGAAGAAATAATGAACCGCATAGATAAAAAGGTAAACAGCAGTGAATCCGCTTGTTAGGAAGGACCTCCACCACCAATGGTAATCCTAAAAGGAAAAAGCAAAAAAAAAAAAAAAAAAAAAAAAACATTTGAAAAATTACTTAATATAGCAAACAACGGAAGTATGGTCTCTTATGACAGAACTATAAAAGTGGACCTGAACTTAAAAGTAGAGATTGGTTCTTATAGGAAACATTTAGAAATGTTAAATTGTGCCTAAACAAAACTCGGAATATTCAGTACTCTGTTGCTCACTGTTCTTTTTGCACGGAGACAGTGCAGAACAATGTATGGTATTGTCAGTAATGGAGGGAAAGATATACTACAGAGAGACCGTAGGATATACTGGTGACTAGCCTCTTACCCCCAGTCTGCTTTTTTGGGGCACAACTCCCAGAGTTCAGTTTCTTTTGACAGTACTGCCTGTAGGTTTATTGCAAGGAAACCACATGATTTTTTTTTTAAAGGGTTAATTTACCTTTTCAGAAAAAATAAAACGTGAACACTGTACACACTTTACTGTACAACCTCCCCATACCCCGGTCTCTGTTGTACTTACCTCTGTAGGTGCAGAGCTGTCAAGTGCCCATATAGCCAATGCAGCTGTCCGAGGATTTGAAATCCTTGCTTTTCTCCCTTTGCAGCACTTTTTGGATAGATCAGAGCAACCACATAAGAATCTCTCTGATACGTCCCAGAAACACTGCACAGAGAGGAGGGAAAAGAGTGGGGATTTAAAATCCCCAAAATTCTACACAGGTTTTGTGGGCACTGACTACTCATCACCCATGAAGATAATGGGGATCGGGGGGGGAGGGGTGTACAGTGTTCGTTTAATCTTTTCATTTTCTTTCTGAACTTTTTTCTGAATTTCTTTATTTATCCATGACTCATTTGAGCAATTAAGATTTGTATTAAAGTAAAACCATAAAATTCAAGAGTTCTCCTTTGAAAACATACTCCATTGACCAGAATCCAATTCATCAACTGTGAGAAGGAAGACTAAGGAGGACACCTCTCTATGCTGTTACTTAAGGGGGGTGCCCAAACCAAACAAGAGATCATTTTTTTGCAATTATCCTTCAACAGAACACAACATATAATATGGGCAAAGTGGGTAAAGTACCTCTGCACACAGATGGAAGTAGCACAGCAAGATGGTAGCTTCTGAACAAGTTATCAGCAGTATAATGAATACCAGAAACAGGAAACCAAACATATAGTACATTTGATGAGACCTACAAAACAAAATACATAAAGTGAACACACACATGTATGTCTATAGTATACACATCCAATGGAACTTAGCAGAAAATAGACACAAATTTGGTTTACAATGCACATTTAAAGTGGAACTTTAGTCAGAAAATGAAGTACTGCTACATCCCTTCAAGCTGACCCCTTTTGCTGGTAAATGGTAATGTAAAGCATTAAAAATAAGTGTCTAGAATGTTTAAAATCCAGTAATACACTGTCTCACCCTGCTCTGCACATGCTCAGCTGCTCTCTATTTTAGGCACTGCCGAATTTGTAGAGGCCGATCGTCCGACATCCTTAAAGCTTTATTAAACCCTTCTATCCTTTACAGCCAAGGAAGCTGCTTCTGTTTGATCTGCAACTGCCATGGATCAGTTGAAACAGCTATTTAATGGTTTGACAGTTTGGTTGAGGTCACAAGCAAATGTGACAATTGGCAATCCCATCATTCCAGGAATGTAATTGTTTTGAAACCGTTAAATCAATGGGTTTAATTCTGTTTAACGATTTACTGCTGTTCAGGGGCTCTGGGCTTCAGCAAAATGGCAGCCTCCAGCAAGAAACAGGAGCAATGCTGGAGGCATTTTACAGCACACACTAATTTTGGTGGCATAATTATTATGGTGGAATGTATGTTCCTTGCTAAAGGACCTAATTTTTTATCAAAATGCTATGGGTAAAGTTCCGCTTTAATGTATAGAGAAGCATGATATGAATTACATAAAAATAAATGTTTTGGGTTTGGGTAAGCCCATACGGCCCTGTATGCATGTAGCTGCTCAGATTCATGTTTATGTGCATACAGCTGCTGCCTGCCATTGATTTGTACAGGCTAACTGGTGACAGCAGTATGCTGCACCTGCCACTCCTTGTAGGAAAAAAATGGCCATATTTTACACACACATTTACTTTATTTTATTATTTTTACTTTGATCATTTACATTGCAAGGTTATGATATTAAAGTGTACCTGTCATCCAGAATGAAGGCAGCAAATATTTTGTAATTACACAATTGAGTTACATTTGCCTGAAAGCAAAGTTTGATGCAATGTCTTGCATTTTCATTAACCAGCCGTCCCATAATATAATAATCTTTTATACACTGTTTAAGTGCTCCCACAAGTAGTCATTTAAACATCAAGGAATAAAAAGTTGGTCATACACAGAATTCTTTCATTCAATCTGCGTGCTGAATGAAAAACAATCCAACAATCTCCTCCATTCATGTTATACACTGAGAAAGGGCGAGTCTCCTGCTGCCATTTCACTTTCAATTCAAGGATGTTGGGTGGGAGGGTGGTGACAGAGCCATCCATGGAACAAATTTTACCCAACTGGCCAAAATATGCATAGTGTATGGCAAGCTTCAGATAACATCCTTGCGAATGGCTGCTGGCTAATTCAAGCAGTTTTCAGTTAGGTCAGCCCTGATCCAAATGCTTGCACTGGAAGAGAGGAGCTGTATACTCAGTCATTGCGCAGTATTACTGCTTAAGAACAGCACCAAACCCTGCATGTGTGTGTGTGTGTTAGGCATATATGACAAAAGTGCATTTATATTAAAAACTGTGCACATAAATGAGGGTTTAAAAACACTTTAATATCACTGTAAAAATAGTATCAATTACCTATTTTTGTGCTTTTGGTGGTGTTGCAAAGGAGTCGAGCCCCTTGCTGGGTCCCCCAATGTTTTCTGCATTTCCAGCATAAAGCTCTTCCTTCAAACCTATGACACCTCTTACAGGCTTTGAATGTCACTTTCTGAAAGGAAACCTCTACAAATTTCTATGGAGAATGCTTAGTGATGGAACATTTTTGTGTCTTATGCCTGATTATGCAGAGAATTCCCCAGCTACTACAGTAGCTCAGATAAAAGCATTTGTATGATAATTCTCATCAGTACATTTGATGACTTGATGAATATATGTTTGACAGTACTTCAAAATTTTGTTTGCTTTTAACATTCAATTTTGGAATGAATGTAATTTCCTGAACAGAAACCAATTACACTGTTAGATATTTGTTCAAGAGAAATTCTCCATCCTGCTCCTTTGAATTCTCTAGTCACTGCTACCCCACTAAGCCAGCTTAAAAGTAATACTAAAGTCTTTTTTTTTTTTTTTCTTTAAAAATAATAAACATGTTATACTTACCTGCTCTGTGCAGTGATTTTGTACAGAGCAGTCCAAATCCTCCTCTTCTCTGGTCAGTTGCCGGTGATCCTGGCCCCTCCCTCCTGTCGAGTGCCCCCACAGAAAGCAGCTTGCTATTGGAGCACCCGAGCGAAGCCGCTGCTCTGCAGGCCAACTGACTTTGACAGCAGCGGGAGCCAATGGTGCCGCTGCTGTGTCTCAGCAAACCAGAAGGGAGAGTCCTGGATGACCGAGGCACTCGTGCACATCGCTGGACAGAGAGGGGGCTCAAGTAAGTATTAGGGGGGCTGCTACACACAGAAGTTTTTTTATCTTAATGCATAGTATGTATTAAGATAAAAAATCCCTTTGCCTTTACAACCACTTTAAGTCTGTGGAGATCTCGTGAACATTTTTATGTGCCTCATTCCACCAGAATGTTGAAAGTTTCTGATCATCTCATACCTCATTCTCAGAAATAAGTCCAGTACCAAATACTGCTCAAAAAAAAAAAAAAAATTCCGTCAGTTTATGGCAATACTGCTTCCAGATTTTCATTGCAAAACATGCAGTCTTCTAGGTTTCGAGGAATATAGGTAAAATATAAGTGGGGGTTATAGGATAAGGATACCACTCTGTGTTGCATAGAACTTAAGCAGTAGTCCACTTTTAGTATTAAAAAGTGGAAGCTCCGCTTATCTGCCTCCTCCCCCATGTGGTGCCACATTTGGCACCTTTTGGGGGGGGGGGGGCAGCGGGTACCTGTTTATGACAAATACCCATCCCCACTTCCAACAGATGTCGATGCGGAAGTTTGCCCCCCCCTCCTCCTTTCCCGCGCAGTAGGCAACCGGCTGTGAAGCTGCAAGGCTTCACTGCCGGTTTCCCTTACAGGCAATGGCGGCGGCAGCACCCGAGAGTCGATGAAAACATCGGCTAGGGTGCTGGCATTGCTGTATTATAGGACAGGCAAGTGTCCTAGAACTAAAAGTCAGCAGCTACAGTATGTCAGTGTTGCCAAGCGCCCGTAAATGTCCGTAGCACGGAAAAAGTGCCAGTAAAAATGGCTGTGACCATCTCAGCTTGGAACTGCGCATGCGCAATTCCCGGAGATGTCCAAGAGCCATCTGCCGAGATGATCCGATCTGCACCTCTGAGAATTGCTCCGCCCACCACCGCCTCTCAGCCAATCAGCATTACTGTAACCAGTCCTCCTCATGCAGCCCGCCACATTTGACAAGAAGATGCGGCCAGCCGAAAGTGTGGCTGTGCTGTATTGAGATGGGCGGGAGTCTGCTCTGCTCCCTGCACTTTACATTACCAGGCATCACCCTCGCTTGTTCTCCTGGCCACACTGTGACAGAGGAGAGGCACAGCTGTGGGCTGCATGTTCTAGAGAGCCTGCTTTTCCTCTGTCAGGACCGGAGCAGCTGCGAGTCTGTGACAAGAAGTGAGTGAGCCAGAGCAGGCTCTCTGTGATGTCCCCCCTGGCCCCCCCCCCCCTCCCCCTTCTCCGGTCAGCAGAACGGGCACGGAGATCAAGGACACACAGACAGGGCTGTGTGCATTCTTCCTCACCCCTCTACCAGCAGTGGGGGTGGTGATTAATAAAGCAGTGGCAGGACTGAGCAGTTTGCAGAGGGGGACATGGAGTTGCAGGTAATTATTGTGCAGTAACCCCTAGAAACTGAATGATGGGCAGTAATGTACAGTAATCGAATGGTGGGCAGTAATGCACAGTAACTGAATGTGGGAGCAGTCTCTCTCTCTCACTCTTTGGGGACAAAAATTGAGGGGAAATCTCTCCAGTTTGACATAGGTGACAAAATACTGATGAGTTACAATAATCCACCTTTACTATACTGAAAATAAGAAATATGTTTTTTGACTTAATATCTACCTTAAATCGCATTCCTAATTGCATACGTAACTTGTTTGTTGGCTAAATACTGAAATTCGCACTTAAAACTGTAATTGTTTTATTACTTTTGGGAATGCCAGTAAAAACGTGGCTGTGCCAGTAAATTTAGGGTGTCGTGCCAGTAAATTTCAATCTGGTAGGTTGGCAACACTGCAGTATGTGTAATTTTTGTTGTGGGGGGGGGGGTTTGAATTCCAACTGCATAATTGGTTTAGTATGCTAAAAGACAGACAGTCTTTACACGGTCATACATTATGTGGATTTTCCCCATCCACACAAGCAAGGTGGATGGGGGAATCCTCCCTGCTGCATCACTGTATTCTGACAGCAGAGACTCCTCCACTGTCAGAATATATGGGTGAGTGCTGCAGCACCGATTGAACAGAAAAACTTTCCATCATTAAACTGACTTCTCATGAATGGGAATGGCCATAGATGGTAAATAAGAAACAATACCTCTGCGCTGCCTGTGCGTAGAACAGATCCACAGTGTATGAACTAATGTGTACAATAAAGAAACTCAAAACTATTATATTATATTATAATATATATATATATATATTTATTATCTATATATACACACACAATTTATTAGCAAAGTGTGGTTGCTGCAAACACCATACCGAGTTCCCACCAGTAATAAATAAATATGAATAAGTGTTGCGCATACCAGAACAAAAAAATAACACTTTAAAACAAATAACCTCAAATGATCAGTGATGAAAATACAGTATATCAAATAATCAAATGAAATCAATTCACACTCAGTGCATTAGAATAGTTCAATAAAAGTTAAGTGCACGTGTGCTAAAAGAGTGCATAAATACAATTGTATAAATTTTAAATCGTATTTATGCCCTTTAGTGCACATGCACTTTACTTTTATTGAATTTTTCTAATGAGTGTGAGTGTGGATTGATTTCATTTGATGACTTGATATATTTTCATCACGGATCATTTGGAGGTTATTTTTTTCTGGTATGCACAACCAACACTTATTCATATTTATTAATGGCCATAGATGGATCAAAATTTGTCGGGCCCCCCCTGGACCGGAGGAATTTCAATCCATCTATGACCAGCTTTAGTTAGGTATACTTCTGTGAATCTAAAACTAAAATGTCTTTTGTCCTTGTGCCACCACATTCTCACATCTACCATCTTAATACAACCTATCAAACAATAGGAGCCCCTGTGACGGGAGTCACTTTGGGTGGGGGGGCTTGTGCAACCCAGCTTACCATGGAGAGCTCTGGAAACTCTGTGTCCAGCTCCCCTGGACCCTTCCATGTATAAATCACCCTGTGTCCATTAGGGGTACAGGGTGACCGAGAACCCCAGTCTGATCTGTGCTAGTCGGACTCGCTGTACAGCCACACTGGAATATTGTATATATTGTGTGTTGTCTCATGCTGTTGTGGACGGTTTGCTAAGGAGTTGATTTTAAAGATGCAATCCCCTAGATCAGTGATGGCGAACCTTGGCACCCCAGATGTTTTGGAACTACATTTCCCATGATGCTCCACTAAACTGCAGAGTGCATGAGAATCATGGGAGATGTAGTTCAAAAACATCTGGGGTGCCAAGGTTCACCATCACTGCCCTAGATGGTCATCCTTACTCTTTGTTGACTACTTAAAGGATAATCAAAGTTTTGTGTGTGGGGGGTAGAGAATTACCCAATTCCTACTGTAAGGAGGTACCATCCCTGGGAAAACAGTTAGAGATACAAGATTGTCTGGGACTTTAAATGTACCCTATTGGGTGTAGTAAACACTAACCAATCAATTATAAAAATTAAGCATTTTTAGTCAAACTATCACAAAATCTTAAAAAGGGTTTGTTTAAAAATATATCCTCAAAACAGTCGTCAAGGGTGATGTTATCCTGGCGTTGAGATCCAATTTATTAGGTCAATGCATTTTGCAGGTTCCTGCAGACTCTCCGCATAGCTGTCTGCCCATACCTCGCACGGGCAGTCAGTTATCTGAGAGCAGGAGGAATCAATGAACGAGAGTTCACCACTACCCTCGTAGCTCATTGAGAACTACAACGTCTACAAGTACCGTCAGCAATTGTGGCTTTCACTCAAAGGAAACTGGGATGCTGCAGATGCTGGAACATGTTACATGTTCCACTCTAAAAACAGGGGGAATATGTTCCAAAGGTGAACGTCTCCTTTAATGAGTCACTGACGCAAAACACTCATTTAGCCAATGAAGGGTCAGGATACCAAATGTGCACAGGCTTGTTCCAAATCAGTGACTTTCCAAGTGAAGCCCTACAGCAAAACAATGCAACAAGTTAGCAATGGCAGTCTCCATATGTCCACCCTGACAAGTTTCTTTTAAAATGATTTGTGTATGTTTGCTGCTTTCCAGATCCAACACAGAGATTTATTCTTCACAGTAAATGCAGGCAGAGACATAGGACACATCCCAAACGACTTACAACATTGTTACTGAGTAAAGCAACAAGCTCCGAGAGCCAAAAAGAGGGTAGTCATGAGGTGGTGAATAATCTGGAATCCTACATGCATTGCCATCCTATATATAAACTTCAAAGTGGGTGATGAAGGAGTTAGGTAACCCAATAGGTAAAAAATACTCTTGTATAAAAGGTTAGAAGTCAGGTCAGGCTAAAAGACGTTAAAAAAAAGAATCCAAATAAACTGTATTGCCTATTTCTTGCTACATTGTCATTCTGAATAAGATACATTTCTTCCCAATGTACAGAATTATATTAATTGTGGCCACTGAATAAAAAGTACTGCCAGATGGGGAACAAACTTACCAAATGCTGTTGAGAATGAAAAACAGCTGGATAAAAATGCACCCAAAAGGCAGAATACCACCCATAACGATGCCAGGAACTGGTTTTGTGAAGAAGGACTGGCAGGGAATCTGACGCGGTATTTGATTTGTACGGACCGGATGTTCAATAGACTATAAAAGCAAGCAAGAAAAAAAACATAAACAGCAAAGGCTAAAAAACTCCAAAATGTATAAGAGAAGAATAAAAATATCACATAATTTCTAGGCAGCAATCAAAAGTCATATTGGGTAGATCAGGGCACATTGAGGCTGCAGAGGGAATTCTAAACTTAAATTTAAAAGATTAAAGATCTGCCACCGTCATGTTCCTAAGGTAGTCTGCTCTTCTTACTGCTCCTATTGCCCTGTGCCTCAGTTTATTAAAAGCTAATATAAAATTTTACTACCACATAACATACTAAAGGGTAGGTAGACTGGCAGGTGAGGGAACTGACAGGAAAATGCAATCATTCATTTCTGGAGGCAAGTATAACTTTACAGCTTCACCTAAAATAAAAGTAGAATATTACATTTTTTTGTTTTCCATATTTTTGACAGTACTGCCTCAAATAACCAGCATAATGCGGTACACAATTTATTTTCAATCGTCATTTTACCTGTAATTTTATCTACTTCTACTTCATAAATATCCCCCTGCTGATAATTAAATGTAGAAGGCACCAGATGCTCCAGTGACTTTATTTGTTGCCGACAATGGAAAAAAAAAAAAGTATTGATGAGAGTGTGAAGGATGCCACCTTGTGTACATAGCATGTATGACTAATACATGGAGATTCACAAATGGCTTAAAGCGGAACTTCATTCTCTCAACCTGGACTATTAATCCTTATGCTGCTAGCCTCGTAAATAGATAGGAACGTTTCTTTAGTTAATTCCTGGTTTCCAGGCCTAGGCAGGGGTTTTTTCAACACCCTCCTGCTTGCATGCTTGAGCTAAGGGCAGATGGATTCCAGCAAATAAATACTACACAAATCATGATTTCTCAACAAAATAAAGCATGGTGACATGGATGGATGGGGGAGTTTGCGTTGAATTTTAAAAATGAATAAAATAGCACCCGCGATTGCTCCCCACAGAGACAGGACGACGGTCTGCGGATGTAAACAAGCAGACTGCTGTGCTGTCAGGCATGGACACTCTGATCTAGTGTTTCTGCTAACCAGGAACACACAGTGAGCCCATCCCTCCCACAGTAAGAAAGCACAATTAGGGAATACACTTAACCCTTTGATCGCCCCTGTTAACCCCTTTCCTGCCAGTGTCATTTATACAGTGTTAGTGCATATTTTTAGCACTGATCACTGCAATAATGTCACTGGTTCCCAAAAAAGTGTCACTTAGGTGCCCGATCTGTCTGCCACAATGGCGCAGTCCCGCTAAAAATCACTGATCAATGCCATTACAAGTAAAAAAAAATTAAAAAAAAATATCCCCCATTTTGTAGACGGTATAACTTTTGCGCAAACCATTCAATATTTGTTTGTGCAAAGTCCTTTCCTGTATTAAAAGAGGTATGGACTCCAGAGAGAGATATCATTTTGCCCCAAATCATTAGTAAGACCTCATCTAGAATATGCAGTTCAGTTTTGGGCACCAGTTCTCAAAAAGGGTATCAGGGAACTGGAGAAAGTGCAGAGAAGGGCAACCAAACTGATAAGAGGCATGGAGGAGCTCAGCTATGAGGAAATATTAGAGGAAATGAATTTATTCTCTCTTGAGAAGAGGAGATTAAGGGGGGATATGATCAACATGTACAAATACATAAGTGGTCCATATAGTGAACTTGGTGTTGAGTTATTCACTTTAAGGTCATCACAGAGGACAAGGGGGCACTCTTTATGTCTAGAGGAAAAGAGATTTCATCTCTAAATATAGAAAGGTTTCTTCACAGTAAGAGCTGTGGAAATTTGGAATAGACTCCCTCCAGAGGTGGTCCTGGCCAGCTCAGTAGATTGCTTTAAAAAAGGCCTTGATTCTTTCCTAAATGTACAGAATATAACTGGGTACCAACATTTATAGATTTTAAGTTAATCCAGGGAAAATCCGATTGCCTCTCGGGGGATCAGGAAGGAATTTTTTTCCCCTGCTGGAGCAAATTGGAGCATGCTTTGCTGGGGTTATTCGCCTTCCTTTGGATCAACCGTGGGTGAAGGATTGTGTATATGGGATTGTAATTTTTTTTTTTGGGTTGAACTATATGTGACTTTTTTCAACCGGACTAACTATCGTATTTATCGGCATATAACACGTACAGGCGTATAACACGCACATTCATTTTAAGAGGGATGTTTCAGGAAAAAAAACTTAAATTTTAAATAAGGAACTTTGAAGCAAAATAAGGGTCAGTGCCCATCTGCAGCCTCACCATTGCCATCAATGCAGCCTGATCAATGCCCACCTGCAGCCTCATAAGTGCCATCAATGCAGCCTCACCATTGCCATCAATGCAGCAGCCTCGCCATTGCCATCTATTGACTTCCTATTACAGAGGCGCCAAGTAAACAGGAGATTCTCACTGTATGTTATCTAAAGGCACTCGTCATGCCCCCCCCCCGCCCCCCGCCCCCCGCCCATTGCCTCCAAGGCAGCCGAAATTGAAGTATTGGCGTATAACACGCACACGCTATTTGCACCCGATTTTCATGGTGAAAAAGTGAGTGTTATACGCCAATAAATACAGTATGTAATATACACTTATTGGGATTTTTTTTTCTAAAACATATGTAGCCGAATACATATTGGGCTAAATTGATGAAGAAATTAGGATTTTAATTGGATATGTTTTATAGCAGAATGCAAAAATATATATATATATTTTTAAAATTTGTCAGTCTTTTGTCGTTTATAGCGCAAAAAAAAAAAAACAAAAAAAAAAAAAAACGGCAGCGGTGATCAAATACCACCAAAAGAAAGCTCTATTTGTGGGGAAAAAGGGACATCAATCTTATTTGGGTACAGTGTCGCACGACTGCGCAATTGTGCCCAATCACAAAAAATGGCCTGGTCATTAAGGGGGTAAAACCTTCCGGGTTAAAAGTGGTTAAAAATTAAGAACAGGAATGTGAATCTGTAAAAAAATTGACCAAACCAGACCTGAAAAGTAGTGACGTTTTCTATGAGAACCTCACCCTATCTTAGCAGCAACAGCTGCAGAAAGTCTTGCTGCTCACCATCCAAATCACAGTACTCGTTGAAAAGCCAAAAATCAGCTGAGGTGTGTGAAGGAAGGACTGTAAAGATAACTATACCAACTACTTACACATTGCACTGCTACACACTAAATAAAAGGAATACAAGGTTTAACCAGCACAGTGTCTGTCCTGCTTCTGTAGATCTACGATTCTCAGCTGGTCCGACTGCTGCGTCTCTGGAAACCTAGAAGCAGCAGCAGTCTGGGTCTGCTTTTCTCTGGTCTCTGTAGACCTTTACGTCTCAGCACATTAAAGCAGAAATACAGGCCAAAGGGAGGGTTATAACCCCTGTTGGGTTTTTTGCCATCTGTGTCCCATTGGAGAGATTTCCCTTCACTTCCTTTCCTAAAGCCAAAACAGGAAGCAACAGTAAATCACTGCTTGTCACAAGGGTCACCAAAACGAGTTGTCTGCATTTGAAGATATCCCTGCTGTTACGGTTCTGGGGACAACCACAAAATTAGGGATTTTTTTTACTTTCAATCTTGGTGAGAACGGTAAACAAGAGAAATAAAGAGGGTGAAGCTCCCCAATGGTGGGACAGGCAGCAATAAAAACTGACTGGTGTTTTAATCCCTCTCCACTCTGTCCAAAACTAAAAATATAAAATAAATAAATACATTTAAAAAGTATAACTAAATGCAAAATGTATTTATTTCTCAGTGGTACAAGTCTCAGCATGCAATATTGGCATTTCTCCTGTCTCTGTGGAACTAAAGTGGACCCAACAAATCGCACTCAACAGTTAACATGTTTATTGTTTTAATTAACACCTTGTATAAAAAGCCTCATACACTATTAGCCACTTCAGCCCCGGATTTACCCCCTTAATGACCAGTCCATTTTTTGAGATACGGCACTGCGTCACTAACTGAAAATTGTGTGGTTGTGCGACGTTGTACCCAAATAAAATAAATGTCTTTTTTCCCCCACAAATAGAGCTTTCTTTTGGTGGTATTTGATCACCCCTGCGGATTTTATTTTTTGCGCTATAAACAAAAAAAAGACTGACAATTTTGAAAAAAAAATAAAAAATATACACATTTTTTACTTTCTGCTATAATACATCCAAAAAAAAAAAATGTAAAAAGACAACATTTCTTTATCAATTTAGACCAATATGTATTTTATGACATATTTTTGGAAAAAAAACAAAAAACTCAATAAGCATATATTGATTGGTTTGCGCAAAAGTTATAGTGTCTACAAACTACGGGATAGATTTAGGGATTTTAATTTTTTTAATTATTTTTACTGGTAATGGCGGGGATCAGCGATTTTTAGTGGGACAGCGACATTTCGGTGGACAAATCTGACCCTAAGTGACACTTTTTAGGGACCAGTGATCAGTGCTAAAAAAAAATAAACTAATCGCTGTATAAATGACACTGGCAGGGAAGGCTTTAAGACTAGGGGGCGATCAAAGGGTTAACCGTGTTCCCTCAGTGCGTTTTCTTACTGTGTGGGGGATGGACTGACAGGGACAACACAGAGATCCCTGTCCCCGATTACTAGGAACAGATGATCTCAGTGTCCTCACCTGTCAGAGCAGGGATATGCCTTGTTTACATAGTCAGATCCCCATTCTGCCTCTCTGTAGAGTGATTGCGGGTGGCCGGCGGATATAGAGTCCACCAGACCCATGCGCGTGCTCCCCCGGCGTGCAGCGGGCACGTGCACACGGGATTTCGTGCATGAAACGTCGCACAATAGAGCTGCCCTGCCGCAGTATATATGCAGTGGGCGGTCTCTAAGTGGAAATGCATGGTACTGTTTTTCCACCATGCCCCTGTTATTCACAGGATCACTAGGTGAAAATAAAAGGAAAATAAGCCTGAAAAAGGAAAACCAATGCATCCACTACACCAGTGGTCTCCAAACTGCACCCAGGGGGCCAGATGTGGCCCTTTGCTTGCCTTTATCTGGTCCTTGGGCCAATATTCCTCCCACTGACACCAATGAAGTGGCACAATTTCTCTCAATGAAAAAAACTATGGGAAACTAATCCTCTCACCAACACCAATGAGACGCACTATTTCTTCCACGGATATTGAAAATAGAGCACTCTTTTTCCCACTGCCACCAACAATGGGGCACCGTTTCTTCCACCAACACCAGTGATGGGGCACTATTGTTCCTAATGACACCAATGAGGGGCACGATTCCTCCCACGGACACCAGTTATTGGGCACGATTGTTCCCACTGAAACCAATGAGGGGCACTATACCTCCCACTGCCAGCAGTAAAGGGGCACAATTTCTGCAACTGACACCAATGATGGCATTGCTTACTCTCACTGACAGCAGGATTATCAAATATTAATAGAGCACACCTACTTACCTCATATATTTTTAATGTTTCAATAGTTTTTATTGGAATTTTATAATACAATGAACAAAAATCTCGACTTTTCATTATGTAAGATGTAACAGGTTTATGGAGTCACACATTGAATAATATAACATATTAAATGATTTCTTCTCTTATAGCTAACTTAGACCGTTATTGTCTCCTTATGTTAACTATAACATTTTTATTTAGGTCGGTGTGCCTGGTAACCCTTTTTTACTTAGGTATTTTAAACCATGACCTAATATACAAGTCAACTCCCAAACCTTAACGTATCTTTCACCCACTAGGGGGAACCAGGTCCCCATCTGACTATCAGGGGAGCCTGGCTCTTCCGGTCATGTGGGCATCTTCTTACATGGCCAAGTTGGCAATGATCCGTTGAGTATAAATACCCCTTATATATTTTAAAGGTTGTTTTTTCTAAGGATGTAGGCCAATGGCTTCCAAACTGCGGCTTGGGGGCCAGGTGTGGCTCTTTGCTTGCCCTTATCCTGCCTTTGGGCCACTATTTCTCCCACTGACACCAATGATGTGGCACTATTCCTCTCAATGACAATAACGGGGCACTATTCCTCTCACCAACACCAATGAAGTGCACTATTCATCCCACTGACAAAAAAACAGGGCAATCTTCTTTCCATTGACACCAATGAGGGGCACCAATCCTCCCACCGCCACCAACAATGGGGCACTATTCCTCCCAATGATACCAGTGATGGGGCACTATTCTTCCCACTGACACCAATGAGGGGAACCATTACTCCCACTGACACCCACAATGGGGCACTATTTCTCCCACTGACACCAATGATGGCATTGCTTACTGACACCAGGACATTTTTCTACTCTCAAAGGCTCAGTCCAGCCCTACTAAAGTCTGAAGCACAGTACACTGGGCCTTTATTGAAAAAGTTTGTAGCCCCCTGCACTACACTAAGGACTAATACCCGATAAAATATATTCTATTACATTTTTATTTTCAGGTTTAGATACGCTTTAACGTCAGAAAAATAGGTTTATTCTCTTCAGGTTACTTACTCTCTCTTTAAATCCAAAGTATGCTCCTAGGAATGTCAGGGGAACAGAAATTCCAAACCACATTGCCAGGATAGCCACAAGTGTCCCGAAGGGGATTGCAGCTGAAGATCCTTTAACCCATAAAATTACATTCATAATGAAAAAATCAGCAAAAATAATTCTGTGAAAAAAAAGGAAAAAATGTAAGCTAAAGTTCTCTATACAACAAAGGAACACATCTGGCAAATACTAAAAGTGCCCTTTATATAGTTAGCATCCACTGTATTACATAGACATACTAGTAGTTTTAGCTAGGTGGCCCTCTGGTGGTCAAAATATAGTAAACAGGTGTCCATGATTAGTCTTTATATTAAAGTGATTGTAAACAATCATTTTGTAAAACAGCCCATTCAATTTAAAATATAAAAGAAAGGCAAAACATGTGTGTATAGATATAAAAAAAACATTATAAATACCCCTTTCCCTCACATTCCCTGTTCTCAGCTGCATAAGAGCTGGGGGGAGGAGACGCAGCAGCACACAAAGCTCCCCAGTGAATGGCTGTGCAGAGGGGAAATCATATAACTAAGCTATAGAACTTCAGGTTTGCAGTGAAGAAAAGTCATGTCTTCTACAGTACTACTACACAGGACTGTGTAATTATCAGGATTGGATAGACAGAGATACAATTCCTTTGGTAAAATACCACAGCTCCATTATATAAATTTCATTTGTGTGTTTAGGTGTTTGCCTGGCATTACGTTTAAAATTACCCTACAATCATCACTATTATAAGCAAATTGTCTACATTTTTTAACATTTTACCACATTACATCTACTCCTAAAGAACAGTTGTATCACTACAGGTTAACAATAAACACACAGAACTAACCCTGGACACAATAGGGCTGTCAGAAGCACATTGGATTTCCATCGCTCGCCTCCAAACGCTGAAAAACAAATTGGAGTATAGTGAAGCAATTTAGTGTAAACTTGCTTGATACATACATACACGAAGCACTGAAATAAGAAATTGCTTTTGCAATTTTTTTCACTTACACCTGAAACACTGCCATAAAATATAATGGACAGCTCATTTGGCTGTTAATTACAAAGCACAGCCTGTCCACAGCCAACCCATCTTCCTGACATCACAGTGTAGGTCTACCAGCAGCTGAGAGCGTCAGTGTGTGAAAGAAGCCTGCCCGCATGCCTACATTGTACCACTTGTTTTAACCATTGCAGCATTTATGTAAAACTCCTGCATTTATGGCCGATTGGAGGTCTGAAGGTGCAAGCATGGGTCTAAAAGGTGAAGGAGTTATTATACAACGAATGCAATGTACTAAAGTTTACGTGCCATTGTAGTCTAATGCTTGTAAAATTGACACAATGTTGAAAATTAGAATTTTTGATTCAGCTACTTCATATTCATGACAAATTGAGTTATGTTGCCACTTTTAAGTGAATGGACACTGGTCAAAAAAAAAAAAAAAAAGGAAGCATGAAACCCTTGCCGTGGCATAACCCCTCCCAGCTCAGGTAAGGCAGGCCCATACACGGTTTGATTCTCGGCCGGTTCAGCATCTGAACCGTGTATGGGCAGGCTGAATGTACCAAGTTGATCGATCAACTTAGGTACAACCAGCATGTTGGGTTTTACCTGCGATTATCACTAGCGGCTGTTATAACTAGCAAGCCGTCCTCGCCAGGAGAAGACAATGGCCAGGCAGGAGGGATTCCCGCATCAACACTGGCTGGTGATAGCCTCAGTTTTGTAGTAATGAGTAACACAGACAGAGGAAGGGATCCCTGTATTCTGTGAGGTACTCAAAGAAAAGGATTTTACAGGTAAAACCAAAACCCTAACTTTCTTAAAATCGTAGATTTTAGGGCAAAGGGTACTTCCTGACTACTTGAGATGTCCAAGAGTACTGAATATGAGGGGTGGGTAACACAGCAACAAGGCCAAAAACCAAAAATACTCACTACAAATCAGTGTACAAGACTTTTCCTCCAAAACTGGCATCTGCAGAGGCGTGAACATCTACCTGGTAGAACTTTGTAAACGTGTGAAAAGAAGACCAGGTTGGCAGCCTTACAAACCTGAGCAACAGAAGCTTGATGCTAAATAGCTCAGGAAGTACAGATGAATCCACCTAAAATAGTGGATCAAGAACAAGCTTGACCCTTGTGAGACAGACAGACTGGAAAATATTTGGGATGTTTAGGAGGCCACCAGGACCCAAAACCAGTGTCTTTGGAAGGAAAAGACCCTGAAAGTTAGTATGCACCATGTCCGCCAGGAAAACCCACTCTGGTCTTTTATGTCTGAGACAGCCCCAGACCTTGAGATTCCTCCTGAGAGGACTCATTTACAGAGGATTGTCGATACTCTACAACAGGGGTAATTAACAAGAATTCAAGGAGGTCCAGACGCTAAAATATTCTTCCAGCCCAAGTACGAATGTTTGCGCTATGACTCTGATAGGATGTAGTCATTGTAAGTCTTTCAAAATATGACAAATATACAATTCCCATAGCATGTCAATATTTGTCAATTTTCAGTTATGACATTAAGCATGTAGACAGTTTGAACTTGGATGGCTTTACATTTGTTCTTGTATTTGTATGGAATACAAACAACTAGTCTTTAAGAGAAACAACATGTAAGGCAAATAAACAACCCTTTAATAAAACAAAGTAGGCCAATTATATGCACATTTTAAAGAAAACAGACCTGCCTTACCTTACATCAGGTGTCCCCAGAGTGATCCCTGTGTCATATGTCACTGTAGCCAGGCAGGCAGGGGGGCAGAAGTGTGCTGCAGGAAGCAGGGCACACATGTGACATCATTGGTTGCTAAGACCGCTGGCAGTTCTAGCAACCAATGACTGAAGCTCAGCTGGGGATCAGGCTGGCTGACGGTCCGGTACTGGGCTGTCAGTGAGTCCAGACCTGGACTGCAGTTAGCAATTTAATGAAGGCTGCTCTACAGCTTCCTCCTCCTAGTTGTGTCCTTACCCTGGGGATGTTCCAATGACACATCAGCCCACCCCCACCACTGCAAAAAAGGGGGAAAAGAGCACCCAACCTTGCAAACCAGGCGTTTCAACCCAGCGAGAACCCCATAAAAGTTGGTCTTTCAAACCAGACTGGCTGAAGAAAATTCCTCCTTAGACACAAAAGAACTGAAGGATTGTGGTACTGAAAAAGTGGAAATACCCGATGACAGGGATTCAGAGCTAACCTGACCATTAGGGAAGCCCTTGCAAGGAGAGTTGTATAGGGGGTCTTCCACTATCTGATAGAGGGATTTGGGAGCTCATCCAATCATCCTTCCCCACTTCTCTGCCAGCATTAAGCCATAGCTTGCTGAGGATCAGTAGGCTTATTATAACCCTATTTGGGAACAGATGAGAGGAGTGCCAAGCAGAGAAACCTAAGTGGCAAATCATCCTCAAGCAACAAGTGTCCAAAGACTTGCGGAGCACTGGCATTACTGCACCGCAGAAGTACTATGGCTGTGCAGGGGCCATGCAGGATTACCTTAAAATTATGCCAGTACTGCACCCAGGAGTTATTGATCAAAACATTTTCCATCCCCGGAGAAAACTTGAAAACGGTGCCCGCACAGAAAGTGTGATGCATCAATGCAGTTCAATACACCAGGAAATCTTTTCTGGCAATTTCATCTTGGATAAAATTAGGGCGATAAATATTCTAGCTGCAGTTAATTGCCAAAGTTTTTAGTATTACCAGAAAATGGGTGAATGCAGTCCTTACTACTTACAACAACATCAATTCAGTAGGCTGCTGCTACTTCATTCAGCGTATTTTGTTAGGGGTTATGTGAGAACACAAACTCATGAAAACGAATATCACAAAAGCTACTTAGCTCTACTATCGCATCCAAAACATTAGTTACTTACTCTTGTACATCCGAGCAGATACATAGCCAGCTGGAGTTCCCAGCAAGACCCACAATACAACTGCGCATGTCATCAGTGCTCCTCGGTTAGCAGGTGATAAGAATCCAAGGCATGCCAAGACTTAAGAGAACAAAATTCCCAAAGTTAGATTATACACATTGTGTAAAGAAAATAAAAAATTCAGTTTCATAAAAATGCCCAGTTCCTGAACCAAGTAAAAATAGTGATTTAATCCCCTTATGCAAGAGCCACTATGTACTTAAATTGGTGCTCGTAATTGGTGCTCTCTTAGTCTTTAGACACTCCTTTCTGCTCTCAAATCTGAAAGCCTATACAGCGTCACAAGCAGAAAGCTGGAGGAAGTGTCTGCAGGAGCCTGACATTGCACCAGCAATCCACTGATCACAGATGCAATGCTTTGCAGGCTCCTGTAAAGAAAAAAAATAAAAAAAAATAAATAAAAAAAAAAAAAATATATATATATATATATATATATATATATATATATATATATATATATATATATATATATATATATATATATATTAAAAAATGCACTTTTATTTTTCCTGCAGAACTCTGCATTTATTATTTATGTTTAAAAGGTGCACCTAGCCTTTAAAATGTGCAGTTAAGCGGGCAGAAATGGGGAGATTCCATTGCATTAAGAATCATTTTTTTGTACTTTTTACTGAAAATAGACTTTGTATGTACAATTTCATATGTTTAAAACATTTACACAAATATCATGTAAAATTCAGAAATGGGGCATCCATCTTTTGCTCTCAGAAAACATATAGTGCTGGCGTTTCATGCTACTAAAGTGAATAAAACACAATTCAAAACACTACATATGTACTTACACAGTGTAATGAATGTCATAATAAAAATTTGTGTTCCTTGTCCCAGGAATATAGAAAGTAGCATTCCTTTCTTAGGAGGTCTGAAAATATCACCGTGTACTAGTTTCCAACCAAATTCCTCTTGTGCATCTTCCTGGGGAAAAAAAAATAAAAAAATAAAACTGTAAATCTGCCTGTAAGGTCTACTTGGCCAAGAAACATTCTATCTTGTCTACTACCTACACCTTCAATTCCATTGAATTTGAATTGGGATGAGCTAGTCAACTTTGCCCAGTGCAGTCCCAACTCAAAGACAAGGCAACACATTGTGGTGGTGTGCTCTAAAAAAAAAAAAAAAAAAAAAAAGTGCTGTATGCAGTATTTTTTTTTCATTGCAGCGGGTTGTGTCAGAAACCACTGTATTCCAACACCGTTGTGTGACTAGAACTTAATAAAATGTTACTTGTGGAATTCTAACAAAAAAAAAAAAAAAAAAAAGGAGGAGTAAACAGTGCGATTCCCTGGGAACGTAGCTTCTGCACTTTGTCCTCCCAGCACACACAAGCAGTTTAAGTGTGGCGGCTGCTGGTGTGAGTGGTCCCTTGTTTGGAAGCAGAAACATAGTTTGTCTTTAGAAATAAACTCTTCCTGCTGAATTCTAGTGCATTTTTCTGCATGTAACTTTCGCAGTGGAATGAAAGTAAAAAAACGTGCACGTTTTACAGGGTGAATCACATATGCAACTACACAAATTACTAGAAAAAAAAAAAAAAAGTAAATAAAAAATAAATAAAAACGCTAGCTAAAAAATTATAATGCATACAAAGCTCTTGAATTTGCACATACTATTATGAGTTTAAAACAAGTAAAAACACACTGTCAAGATGCAAAAGTATGATTAACCCTTATATTGAAGGCATTAACCCACAATGAAAACGCATTTGGTTTCCATGCTTATGATCAAAGTGTGGAATACTCACAGAAGAATCTATCTGGTTGTATCTGGCTATGTCCTTGTGAAGTGTACGAAGCATGATCATAGCTACCATCCCAGAAAGGAAGAGGACAATTACCAGGGAGTTCATTATACTGAAAAACATATAGCATACAGTAAGAGGCCAACAATACCAGTAACCAACAGACCTTAATTATACAGAACAAAATGTGATAAAAATGTATAATCTTTTAAAAATATTAAAATTAGTAGATCATAACAGGAGCAACAACTGCCTATACATCTACTTGCCAAATTTTCTATCATTACCCAATTTGCTTACCTCACATAGCCACAATGCTTATGGACTTCAATAACTGAACCTATGTAACTAAAAACTGCTGTGAAAGAATACCTTTGATGATGGCAAGCCTAATTTTATTTAGTTGTGGGGAAAATATACAGTTGTGCTCAAAAGTTTGCATCCCCTAAAGAAAACATGAGTGAGCAGGCAAAAAAAACACATTTATTTCTCATGAGATTCATATTCTGTAACTGTTGGCGATAACAGAATGGCTCAATCATACAGCAAAACATGGGGACAAGTAAACAAATGAAATGACCCCTGTTCAAAAAATTCCATACTCTTAGTTCTAAATACTGTGTATTGCCCCCTTTAGCATCAATGACTGCATGCAGTCTTTTATAATACATGTCTATGAGGCCCCAAATTCTTGCAGGTGGTATTGTAGGCAAAAGTCCTCCAAGTCATGCAAGGTCTTTGGTCGTCTTGCATGAACGTTGCACGTTTCAGATCTTCCCAAAGTGGCTTGATGATATTAAGGTATTAAGGTCAGGAGACTGTGCTGGCCACTCTAGAACCTTCACCGTTTTCTGCTGTAACCACTGGAGGGTCCATTTGGCCTTGTACTTAGGGTCACTGTCCTGTTGGAAAGTCCAAGACCGTCCTATGCACAGCTTTAATGCACAAGAATGCAAATGGTCTGCCAGTATTTTCAGATAACATACTGCATTGATTTTTCCAACAATTTTCACAAGATTTCCCCCGTGCCTTTAGAGCGCACCCCCCTCCCCCCTCCAAAACATCAGTGAGCCAAAACCATGCTGGACAGTAGGGATGGTATTTTTGTCACCGTTGACCCCTCTCCAAACATAGCGCTTATGGTTGTGAACATAAAGCTCATTTTGGTCTTGGCTGGTGATGCTGTTGTGTTTTTGGACATGTTTTTATGGACTTGCTGAAATAAAGGTGATTTTACTGGACGTGCAACCAGAATTGATTTTGCTCTTTGGAATACGCAATGAACGGGGCCAGCACCTGATGTGTGTGTTAGTGGAGGTGGAGACGGGAGACTGACCTAGAGCGGTATTCACACGCCTCGATTTTGGTCTTGTCACTCCAGATTACAGTGTGCCAGAAGCTGTAAAAGCGTGTCAAGGTGTTGTAAGGTATGCGTTTTTGTGTCATTGGAGCAGTAATAGCTTCTTTCTGGCAACTGGACCATGCAGCTCATTTTTTTTTTAAAGTATCGTCGTATTGTGCTCCTTGAAACAACCACACTGTCTTTCCAGAGCAGCCTGTATTTCTCCTGAGGATACCTGTGGGTTTTTCTTTGAATCCCAAACAATTCTTCAGGCAGTTGTGGCTGCAATCTTTCTTGGTCTACTTGATCGTGGCATCAAGGGATCCCTGAATTTTTCACTTCTTAATAAGTGACGAAACAGTACTGACTAGCATATTCAAGGGTTTGGATATCTATTTATATCCTTTTCTATCTTTATAAAGTTCCATAACCTTTTTACGCAGATCTTTTGACAGTTCTTTTCTGCTCCCCATGGCTCAGTATCCACGTGAGAGCCAACAAACTCATTGACTACTAATACACAGGCATTAATTGGAATTTAAAAAGCCACAGATGTGGGAAATTAGCCTTTAACCCCTTTGCTGCCAGGTCCATGTGTCGTATTGACCTGACAGCGGGGGAAGGGGGGGGTTTACACACGTTCCCAGTGACTGCAGCCACTGGGATTGTGTGGACAAGCAGACTCCTGCCTGTCAGGTGGAAGCATTCTGGTGGCTAAACTGCCGCCCCATTGCTTCCATACACCCATAAGTAATGTGCCCCGCTCCCCTCCTCCCTTCCTTGTTGCTGACCCGGAAAGTGACGTGTTTGACATCACATCCAGGTGCGCCTGTCAGTGCCCCCAGCCAGCATGACCAAGAAAGAACATAATGCAATGCGATCTGCATTGCATTCAGTGGAGCACAAAGGAGACATCCAGGGTCTATTAGATGCCGAATGTCTCCATAAAGAGAACCTGTCACCAACAATTATTATGGGAATTTTCTTTTTTTTTTTTTTTGTAATTGTAAAAAAAATAAAAAAGTTACACCCAAGCACATAAAATCCCACCCAAACATTTTTTGAGGCCCTCACCCCCACATATACACACAAACATAAAACAAACGTATAGGGGGCCCCTACACATAAAATCGTTGGTTGTGATACACGTTACATATCGCCACATTCCAGGGTGAGAGCTATATTTCTAGCACCAGACCTCTTCTGCAACACCAAACGGATGACCTATAAGAGACTTATAAAAGCATCGCCTATGGAAAAGATAGGGAACTGAAGCTTGTCGCCATTTCACGGGTGCACACAAATTTAAGGTTTGACATATTGGGTGTCTATTTACTCAGTGCAACCTTGTCTTTTATATTTTACAAAAAAAATTGGGTAAATTATTGCACTTGTATGCCCTAAAATTAACTTTAGTGACCTTTGCGCTAATATAATGTAAAATAAAAAATTGGAACTACCGCTATTTTATTCTCTAGTGCGTCTCCTTTCAGAAGCAAAATCATGTTTTGGGGGGGTTTATGTAACCTTCAGGCATACATTTTTTTTTTTTTTTTTTTATTAAACATGTGTGCAAAAAAATGCAATAACGGCTCTGGCAGTAAAAGGGTTAATTGCCATTTTAACCTGTGTGTGTGACCTTGTGTGTCTGTACCAAGGTCAAATATTCCAGGGTATGTTAACGTTTTGATCCGGGCCATTGGGGTTATTTCTGTTATTATAATTTAAAAAGGAACCAAACAACTACAGTATGTGATAATAAATGGCTTCATATGATCACTTCCCCTATAGAGGAGTTCCACTCGTTTGCAAGTTTATTAAAAGTCAGCAGCTACAAAA